>JAIPRL010000354.1:0-152181 GCA_025469235.1 Pemphigus obesinymphae
TTAATGGGTGCGAGGGGAATAAAATATTAAATATTGACATGAAAAGAGATACATATTAAATACAGAGATACACATTACCGCGGCTGCTACCGATCACCCATCGCCATGTTCACGGTCCCGTAGACCGCAACATAAACATATTAGTCACGGACATATGGCACAAAAGATACTTTAAAACAATAAAAAAAAATTACGTCTTGAGTAGGTGAGAAATGGTCGTGGTCCGTGTTGAAAAAAGATGTGTAACTCCAACAGTGGTGGACGAAAGAGATCAGACAAAGTGGAGAGTTCAGAAACGATTGAGATCGCAGACGACAAAATTTAGCGTGGTGGCGGCGAACGGCAGTCGGTCGCCGGTCTGCACTTATCGTCGGTGACTTGTGTTGTGGAGGGATACGCCTGGTTATATGTGCGGGAGATTATATATGATATAAATGAGATACTATTATTATATACTATTATAATCTTATATTATAACTGGGCAACTGCCCGTCTAAAATAAAATAAATATATAAATAAATAAATAAATAAATATGATATAAGGGAATAATTAAATTATAATATTGACAGGTGTTTTAGGCGGGAAATGGTGTACGTATATGTATATATTAATTAATAATTATCATTATGTCGCGCGAAAATCCATATTATACATAGTATAATATGATTAAAATTTATTATTTTCATATTTTATAAATAATTATTTCTTACTATTGCACTAAGATACTCACTTGAATAATGCTTAACAGAGATCAGTCGTCCGTTGTACGATTTCTAGTGTAAGGAACAAAATAACTTTACCATCTAACCGGACACTGTTTTTATATCGTACATCCAGTATCGGATCTAAAGCTAAATTTTTTTTTTTTTTTGGAGGGGGGATAGCATGACATTTTATAACAAATTTTATATAATATTTTTTATATTGTTAAGTTTATTCCATGTTATATTACACAATAAATCATATAAAATATAGTAAAATACAATATAAAAACTGGGTATGGGCGCGCAAATGCCACCTTTGTCCCCCCCCCCCACTGGATCCGCCACTACTCTCATCGTAGGTACTACTTTACTTCCATCGCAAAATACGGAGACAAAAACATCTGTATAAACCAATTCGATTTTGGTGTGTCTGTTTTAGTTTGGTTTTAGATTTTAGAAACAAATAATTTATGTGATATTGTATTTTATATGTAACTTTTATTTCTTAACCCCTTAAAGTCTAAAATATTTTAGCAGACTTGGGTAAAATACTTTTTAAAAGTATTTCGAATACATATTCCAAATACTTCCATAAAAAGTATTCATGATATTCAAATACTTTATGATTATAGTATTCTCTAAGTATTTGAAATACACCAATAAAATATATCCAAATTTCAATATTAAAGTTGAATATTGTTAAATTAATTTAAGTAATAAATGAGTAGGCACTTATTTTTTTTTTTTGTTATAATTAGTACTATATACGTATATAAGATATCATATCATTAACTACTGTAATTAGGTACTTAATTTCTTATAATAAAATAATATATTCGAATTATTTAGTTTATCAACAAAAATTATTATTATTATTATTATTATTTAAATCAATATATTTCAAGCAGAAAATAATATTACTCTCCACACTAAATATATAGTTGAAAACAAAATGAGATAATATAATATACTATAAAATATTATGCATCTATACACAAATACAATTTACATTAACTGGCAAATAATGATATTATTTTTAAAAATGTGAATCCACCTTAACAAAGTATTCAAAATACTATATTAAATACTTAAAAAAAAAGTATTTAAAAAATATTCGGAATACTACTCAAGTCTGAATTTTAGAAATTATGTTGCTAGTGACTTATACACTAATAAAATATAATAAAAATTATTTAAAGTTTTTACTATAAATCGTCAATGAGACAATGACTAAAATATAATATGGTCACACTAGACAGTTATGACAACAAAATATGTACATTTTATTCATACTGTAAAATAATAGCGAAATCCCAAAATTTGTTTTTTCTAAGTATTATATTATTCAAATTTAATATAAATTTTGTTTTATATGGTTATCAACAGTTTTGGAAAGTATTCGAATAAAAGTATTTGAATGCTTTTTTTGTATTCGAGTACTATTTTAAATACTTTTTGTAAAAATTATTCAAATACGTATTCTAAATTCTTTTTCTTGTATTTTTTATTTATAAAAAAAATAATTTTTTTTCATTATGAAAATAATTTTCAATTTTTATAAAAAAAATATTTTTCAACACAAATCTTATTTTTTTCCACTTTCATAATCTTTTATGAATTTCTTTACATTTTCTAGTCTCGAAAAGTGGTCGGAATTGAAAATTAAAGTTTCTGATTGTTCATTCATTTTATTCTTATTAGAGTTTACAGGGGAGTTAGTATTATTAAGATTTTCATTTTGATTGTTAATTTAATTTTTTCAATTATTTATTTAAATATATATGAATATATATATAAATATGGCATAATAGAGTATATAACGCATTCGTAAATGGGTTCTTGGTTAATATTAGAAGTACTAGATTATGACAATTCAAAAATAATATTATATTATCTGTTGGTATTTTATTTTTTCCATGTCTTTATCAGTTCCCTGTTCTTCGTTAACACACTACTATCCTCATCTTTTATACACCAAACATATTTCATATTTCATAATTTAACTTTACTCACTGCAATTTTACCTACTTTAAATAAACTTTTATACTCTACCCAATCTTCACCTTCTCTGATTTTCTACCATTTCTTAAACTGTATTTTTTCTTTGAAAATTATCTCCTACATTTTTCATTAGATTTTTTTGCCTCCTAAATGGGTTTTATACAGGGAGATATTTTATTTTTGTTCCAAACAAAACATTGAAAATACAGTTTTATTGATAAGTAATTTAGTCATACTTATATATATAAATAAATACCCAGTTTCTATAAAATAATTTGTTTTTATTTAACAAATACGTATTTCGAAAACAATGTTCTTATCTTCAGTGTTAAACAACTACTATACTTACTTTACTTACTTGACGGACCCGTGTAGTACGGAAGAGTCGCCAACCACGAGCCGAGACCTTGCGGTATATACACTGCGGAGAAAAAATGTTAGTCGGCGAAAAACATTAAAACCTACTTGTAAAATGGACACTGCGGCGTACGGTGCTCGATCAGCGGTTGGGGAACGAGTGAGCTACCGGTCCTGCGATGACGACCAAAGACCGGTCGTCAAGCCAAACTTTAGAGACGGTGGTGGACGGGGATGATTGGCCCGGCACGTAACTGGATTCGCTTAGGATGAATTACGCTCGGTACGTGCCGGGGGGCGGGGAACATATTATTATGTCCTAGGAGACGCGCATCGACAATGGTTTCAACCGCGCGAGATTAGCCTTACCAATTGTTCATATTTGGAACGCCACTGAAAATGAAAACTAGGATACCATATTTGTTTTGAGGGTTACAAATGTTCTTTTGTCACTTGGCAAAAATATCCATATGAATACATTTAAATATAATAGTTTTTCTATTACAATAATAATTGTTAAAGATTTAGGGGGCTAAGCCCAATGAATCACACCTTACAGTCTTTTGAAATAATTCATTATTTAAAACGTATTTGGGTACCCGAGCCAAACTATGATATTTAATAAATAAATTTTATTTAATTTGTTGGATTCTAGTATCTACAAAAGTGAATAACACTAGTAGGAAAATTATTTATGCACAAGGAAACACAAGGAAATCGAAGTATAAATCCTATAATACAATATGCCATGTTAATACAAATTATAAATAATATATTATAATAGCAATATCTTCTTCTTCTCCTTCGCCTTCTCTCCCAACTATTTGGGGTCGGCCACCCTGGTCCTACACTTTCACTTTCAGCTTCCTCATATCACTCGCCATTGCATCTCCTCATCTCTTTTTCGGTCTTCCCCACCTCCTCTTACCAACAACATGCATTTCTCTTACTATTCTTAATGCCTCAGTCTCTTCCCTCCTTAATACATGCCCGAACCATCTTAATCTATTCTCTCTCATTTTGTCTACTATCGAAGCTACCCCTATACTACCTCTAATATACTGATTCCTTATTTTATCCTCTCTAGTAACTCCACTCATCCACCTTAACATTCTCATCTCAGCTACACTCATTCTCTGTTCTATCTTTCTATCTACTACCCAACATTCTGTTCCATACATCATTGCAGGTCTCACCACTGCCTTATAAAATTTACCTTTTAACCTAATAGGGATTCTTTTATCACACAGAATACCTGACGCTTCTCTCCACTTCGTCCATCCACACTTAATCCTGTGTTTCATATCCTCTTCGAAAACCCCATCTCTCTGTACAACGGGCCCTAAATACTTGAACCTCTACACTTCTCCCACCACATCCCCACTTAACTTTATTTTTATCCTTTTCCTATTCCCTGTGTCTTCCTTTTCACCAAAATCATACTCTATATATTCTGTTTTACTCCTACTAAACCTTAGTCCTTTACTTTCCAGAGCTTCCCTCCACTCTCCAAATCTACCATAGTTTTCATAATTTAGGTAATCCTATTTATATATGAAGTATAAAAGGTAGTATAATAATATATACTTATCTAAAAAGTAGGATTAGTAAAATTTCCTATGCTTAAAAATAAAAATCTCATCCAGAAAATTTGAATTGTTCTTTGGACACAATTTAACGAAATTTGGATAGTTTTGTAAAAGTTAACATTTTAAGTTTTCCAAAAAATGACTTATTAAGTTAAAAGTTAATTTTAAAAAAGAAACGTGTTAAGTAACTTTATTAAAATTAATAACTTAATTTTAATTTTTAACTCGTTAATATACCCAGCCTTGCATATTCGTACGTATACATGTGTAGTTTTATCGATAAATTATGCACAAGCAGATACAATTTCATAAAAATCATAAAAATAATTAGAATTAGAAATTTTTCTTTGATGTAAATATTGAAACTAAAATAAGTATAATATTATTTTGTATTTATACGCAGGTACTTACATAGTACATATCTCATTATATTATGATAAATGGACCGACCGACATTTCATCATCTTGCCAATTGTTTTTACGATGTATCCAGACCAATCATATTTTCCTCATTTCCATATTCCCGGTGCATTTTATATAATTAAAAAAGACATTTCTGCATAAATTATTCTCATACAATTATTTAAAATTTTTACATACTTTGTACACGTAGAATATATGATAACCATATTTCTATAAGTGGTAGTAAGATCGTCTGACTTGTTTTCATGTTGTTTCTATTTATGTACATATAATTTCTTTAAATATATATAAAAATAAAATAAATTTATTAAAGTAATTTGTAAGTGGTTAACTAATAATAGATATAATAATCATTGAGTTTAAGACTGCAAAAAAAAAAAAAGTGTTTTTACTATAATGAATATAAAACATAAAAAGTACATTTGTCATTCAAATTTAAACAAGTATACCTCTATATCCATAAATTATATATTTGGTTTTTGTTAGATTAAACATTTTTGATTTGTACAATAAATACAATTAGATAATAGATAGGTACCTAACTATGTATAAATTGTATTGTTTTTCATACAATTTCATTAATAATTACCTATATTTTTAGTTGACGATACTATATTATAATAGTATATTATACATACCTATTTACCTGTTAAATAATTTAAAAATAATGAACATTTAAATTTTTATATAATATCGGATATTTGAAAACCGTTCAATATATCAAACACAAATAAGTCGTCTAATAATAAATAAATAATCTAATAATTAGGTTCAAAAAACTAAAAGTTATTGTTATTAGAACTATATTATATAGTTGAACATACTTTCTAAGTTCATGTACAATAATATATCTAATCTAATAATTAGGTTCATACAACTCTACCTACCTATTTTTCTGGGACAATTTATCGATTAAATTTTTTAACAGTATTATATAGTTAAAATAAACACAACTACATCAACTATATACATTTAATACGTCTAACCATGTTATAAGGTAGTCTGTATAGCTAGCTACCATGGTTTATGGTTGAATTAATCATTTACATGTTTATTGTAACTGTTTTTTTATTAATTTTATTTACAGTCGTCAAACAAGTTGATTGATAATAACAAAAAAAGGATTATAATATAATAACAATACTTTAAATATCTTTAACTAAATTATTTAAATAAACATTAATTAAAAAAACAGACACATGATAAAACAAATTAACATTAAAATCATTAACTGATTGCATAGATCTATTTATAGGTGAGTATAAAGAATAATTAGCATGTTCGAATGGCACATAGAAAGTATTAAATTGTCTGGTTTTAATATTAGGCATAAAGAAGTGTAATTTATAAGTTAATTCAGGACAATCAATAAAACCGTTCAACAGTTTAAAAAGGAAAACTATGACAGTTTTTCTTGTTCCGAGTTTTAAAGGTTCTAGTTTTAGAATGTTTAGTAACGGTTGGTATGATGAATGAGGCGGATGAGGAACATTACATCTTGTAGAAATTAATCTTAAGAAGCGATTTTGTAAACATTCCAGGACTAGTGATGGACCATCTGTGTATGGTGATCATACTATGGAATTATAATCAAGTATGGAACGAGTAGTATATAGTTTTGAGAGAAGATGGATTATTAAAATCTTTAAAATTACGATCAACGAAACCTAGCATAGAAGAAGCTTTGTTCAGAATGTAGTTATAGTGTTCAGAAAATGATAATGTTCAGTTAAAACGAATACCTAAATATTTATTGTAGTTAACTCTATTTAGTTCTATGCCATTTAAATAATAAGTATTACCTAAATAATGGAGATTTTTGAAAAAGTCATTATTTTACATTTAGTAATATTCAAATCTAACTTGTTTTTGGTACGCTAATGACCTAGGGAGTTAATTTCATATTGTAATTGAGTAATATCATTTGGAGACTTAATAATTCGAAACAATTTAACATCATCAGCAAAAAGTAGTATATGGGAATTAGAAATTTGTACCTATATCATAAATAAATAGAATGAACAAAAGTGAAGCTAGGCGTGAAACTTGGGGAACACCAGAACTCATCAAATTCATAAGAATTTTTATATGATAATTATTATATATTAATTTTATAATTATAAGAATTATTATATGGATATAAATACAGTTTAGGATTAATTAATTGAAAACTGGAAGTATTAGGGGCTAAGTATTGATAAATAAAAATGAAATTTTTAAACAATTTGAGTATACTTTTATACTTAAATACATTTAAGTGTTTCGGAACGTAAATATTTTATACCTGCCTATATTAATATTATTCTACTGTATTATTTCACATTTATTTATAAATAATAACGAAAATACACAACTAGTTACAACTTATTTTAATAGGTAGATACCTATATTGAAATTTAAAAAATAGTATAGACATGATTTTTTTGTACATAAATACTTACTTTGATTTTCCACATCGCATCGAAACAGGATAAGTTATTTTTGCTCAAATATTCAATAGTTTCCATTATACCCGAAAAAATTAATTAAATCATGTAGTTTTTGGTTAGCACTGAAAATAACAAAATGGTTGTTGAATTATGTGTACGTATAGTTAAAAGTTCATTATTTTATGTTCATTTTTATTTACAATAATTTATATTATATATGGACAGTAGATACTCACAATTTTCAACCAAAAATAATGATCGGATAATTTATAAATGAGTAAAAATTTTTTATTATTATTTAATAAGTTATATTTATGTACAAATCCATAGAATTTCTGAAATGTATTCAACGTTTAGATTGCAAAGGATTGTTTATGATATTGATCGATATCCAATGATATAATATATGTTCTATACCATAGAGTAACTGCAGCATAGACATTGTAATTTTATATTTTATTAGGTAGGTAACTATCTACATTTTATATTATACGTAGATAGGTATAACCACAAATTAAGGACCCCCTTCGAAATTTGTTCAACATTTTATAGGTACATTTTTTATGTAAATTAATCCTTATGAAAACACTTTTTATGATATAATTATTAAAACAAATATAGTTTTGAATACATATAAAAAATGGTATCACAAATAATTTAAATGGAAACATTGAATTTGATCTGTGATTTTTCATTAGATAGAGGATAATACGCGTAGTAAAACAAATCTTTTCTAAAGTAGGAATTTCTAATTTTGATACAGAGTTATTACATTTTTAATCATTTTTATGTATAAGCCATGTTCAGTTTAAACCTAAAATTGACGGATCACAGCTATTTCTTCTTATTCTCCTTCGTTCTCTCTCCAACTATATGGGGTCGACCACCCTAGTCCTCAACTTTCACTGAACTCTATCTCCCGTATCCTCCTCACTCCTCACTTCTACCCTGACCTCAGTTCCTCTACACAAATTCTTTACTCTTATATTTGTTCTATCATACATGTTCTCTATTACATTCACGTACAACTTTAGTAACCTTTTCTTTATTAATATCCATTTCAAAATGTCTCTAGAAATCCTATCATACACCTTCTCTAGATTAATAAATACCATACACAACTTCCTCTTCTTTTCTCTGTACTTCTCTAATAACCATCTTCTCGGGTTTCTGCCCTATCTTATTATCTCTCTTTTTCGTTGATATTATCTTTTTTAAGTCTTTAGCCTATTGCCATGTTTACGTATCTTCTATCATACTACCCCCCTACTCTCACCAATGTCTTATTTAATTTAATTATGTGTTATAAACCCTGTGAGAAGTTTGTTTTTAATTATTGATGTCTGACCCACTGATTCACAGAGGTTATATCTCATAGTAATGAATTTAAAACCATCGGACTTCTGTAGTATTTTCACAATTTTAATTAAATTTATATTGATATATATTCGGGTGAACTTTTAAGCTGGGCGTGCACTAGATCGGATTGGCTCGATTTAATTCGGATCAGGCCGGTTCGGAAAAGTGGTTTAGCCGTGCACATAAACGTTACGGCACGCGTCGGCACTATTTACCTTCCTTTCGGAATGTATTGTCCTTTGTGCAATGTATTTTTATTATATCTTTATTTACTCTTTAATTACCTAATTTACTCTTCATTTAACTATAACACAACGGTCTTCGATAATATAATTAAAATTTAATTTAATTATTTAATTAAATTTAAGAACCTAATAAAAAAGCTCAGTGTTATTTTACTTTTTAGATATTGATAACTTTCAAATATAGTAAATGATTTTTTTTCTAATCTATAATCCATAATTTATTTATTTTTCATGTACTTATCAATAATTTAACTAATTTGTATGATTTCACTGTAATACTACGTACTTAAGAAAAAATACCAAAAAACTACATAAATACTGTTAAAACGTGGTTTCGTCAAAATCGATTATAGTTATTTAATCTAATCCCTAATAGCTGTAATAAATTATTACTAAACAAAAATTTAAAGTGCGAAATAAACAAAATTGAACAATTGCGAATCGTTGTAGTGCGTTTTATGTAGGTACTGTGTATTAAGATCATAGAAATGATATAAAATTTAGTTTTTATTCTAAAAATATTAATAATATAGCTATATAAATAGATCTAAAGAAATATTTAAATTAGAAATATGACAAATATCATTATTACGATGGATAATATTGTACCTACTTGTTACGTCTTAAAAACATTTAAATCATAATATTAAAAAGTTAAAAATTAAAATTCCTATTACTACTAAAAAAAAAAAAAAAAAATGAAAAGTATCTATAACAAATGTTTTCCAAAAATATATGGTATATAAGGTATAGCTGAGAGTGTGCGTACTATGCAGTATATACATATTACATATCAAATGTCCAAATGCACTGAACTCTTAAGGGGATTGGAAGTGACGATTGTCTGGTCTATCCTATCACACACGTAACATAGCAATTTAGACCATTTCTATTTCCAACGTATCGATGGACCTAGGTGATGCGATAAGAGTTCTAAAAACTAATCTGAATTTTTCGTAAAGTCTATTTTAGATCGACTTTCCCACATTTTTGATTTTGTCTCCCAGAGTCTCCCTAAAAGTAAGTTAATATATTTAAACATTTAAAAATTGACATTTAAAATTTTTATGAAAATCAAGGAAAAAATAATGAAAAAGTGGGAAATTCGTTCTAAAGTAGATTTTACGATGAATTCAGATCAGTTTTCAGAATCCTTATCGCATCACTAAGACAATCGGTATGTTGGAAATGGGATTTAGTGTCTTTTGAAAAACGGTAGCCATATTTGTTGACATATGCCTGTGCGTGCGATTGTATACACCAACATTATCATCATTATGCCAAACGTATTTACACACACTTAAGACTAAATACTATTCACACATACACACTGCGTAAAGCGAATAAATCAAATAATTGCCTATACACAACCCCTTAATTAATAATCGCTCCCAATCCCCTTAAGTACAAAACGCTGTTAAAATATAGATAAAAATTTGTGATTATAATAGATACTTGTGTAATAATAGTAAGTATGTGTGTATCAATTGCCGGACACTTTGTATCACTAAATACTCATAAAACCCGCCGGGACCGAGTTGTGCCGATGTTTACGATTTATTTGGCCGTCCAAAAGATAGAAAAAATTAAGTTCTAATTCTAATAGCATCCAGATTTTTTTTTAGGTATATCTGGAGTTCCAACCCCAAATGACAAATATGACAAAATAAAAATAAAATTATATATATATTACATTAAAATAGTACTAAGTGATAGTAATAGTAATAATATAGATAACATAGTGTGTGTAAAAATGGGAAGGAAAATATTTGGATTTTTAAAAATCTATAGATTCATTAATTGTAAATCTACAATTTCAAACAGGCGAATTGCATAGTGGAAACATGATACATTATAAAATATATAAAAATAATTATGGATAAATTTCGATTGTACAAAGTGTACGCGATAGATAATCGTAATTTAATTTCGATCGTATAAAGTGTCTGCGGTATGAAAATAAGACAATAGCATGTAGGTACAAAGTGTCCGTTTTTCACATGAATCCGCCTAATATACAACAGTATAGTACAGTGCTATATTCATGTTAGACTTGTGATTTAATTTTATTATTTGCAAAATGTGATAAATAAAACAAATTCTTTTAAAAACGTTTATGAAATTAATTTATTGCTTTTATAAAACGAATAACTAAAAAATATTATGTACCTATAGAAACCGGAAATTTAGCACGTTCGCAGAGTAGACATTTCCTAACTTGTTCCCTTACGGGCTTATCGAAAAAACGTAAAAAAAATTTACGATACCTTACGGTTATTTCGTCCGACGTTGGTGGCGACCGTCAATATCCGGCCGACGACGTTAGGATCGGATGGTTCGACGTCCGTGCCGTGCCCATGTAGCTCGTCGGTTGATGTCATCGACGAATGTGTGTACCCGGTATGTGACGAATACTGACGATTATTAATGATCTGACAGTAAAACGATGTATACAACATCACAACAATGCAATACAACGATGAGTGGATGTCCGCGGACACGTCATACGTACAAACAGAAACTGCACATGTTCCATGGATGGTTCATGGAGGCTGGGTGTTCGAAATTTCCAGAAATTTCGATTACAGGGTTAGGTTCGGGCTCACCGAATAATAATACTGCATGACCAATTTCACCGTCGCAATGGCAATGCATAATATACGATATACGTACGTACTAGTGCTGAGCACCTAATCCGGATCGATCCGGATTGATAAATATGCTATAATCCGTTTAATCCGGATTGCAATTACAATCTGGATTACAACAGCAATCCGGATTAACGGATTACATGGTGAATCTGTATTACATGATTATCGTTGTCACTGATTCGAGATATTACTGGAAAATATTTTACAACTTTTATGAAATACGCGTAAAACAAACAAATGATAAAAACAACCACGATCGAAATACACGTTGACCATTTTAATTGTATTAAACTTTCCTATAAGTTGACTATTATATTGACGGATTGGATCCAAAATTCTGATTAAATTTACAATCCAGATTATTCCCATTATTCCTGGATTATATTTGCATTCCAAATTGGCGGATTGGGTCCGAAATTCGGATTATATTTACGAAATATAATATATAGAGGGAAAATATTTTTTTATTAATTGTCACTGCGAATTTAAAAACAGGCAGATCGGACTTGGACTAATGTCAAAGTGTATTATACACTGCGGTATATAACATACTAAAATTCACTTTTTTTAGTATTCTTCAGATAGGGCTATATCCCTCCCCTGCCCCTCTAATGGATACCAATGTACAGGAGCTTTAAGCCAAAGGGGAGTAGGCAAAACCGCGAGGCGCTAGGTTTACTTCCCCTTGAGTTATGAGCAAATCCAAAATTCGATTTTGGACTACCCAAAAATGTGACTTTTAGTATCTTATATACCTTGGTGTACAATGCATTTTACCACCGGTCAGAGTCCGTTTTATATGTTATTGAATGCGCTGCAGCGATTCAAAAAGTTTCTCCACCTTTGTCATGCCTGTAATCATATACCATTGCTCGAGCATTTATGTACCCACAATTCCGACTACGTTTGAATCACTAAAGCATAGCTCGGTCGGTTTAGCGTGAGTACAAGAATTGTGAAGTAATCAATGGTCAAAGGTTTGTCAAATATCCAATTGCCGGAATTAAGAATTGTTGCAAAATTTACAGAAAAAAAAAAATTTTAAATATACGTCGGGAAAGTAATCAATAAACATAAAACATGAAGAATAATAATAAAAACAACAAAATGTCAAGATATTTTTCCTTAAATTAACTCGATATTGAGACAGTGCACTACCGGGTCCATTACCAGCACGGAAACCAAATGGGCTGTTCCCATTTTCGGTCGACAACTCCCGTCGAGACGGTCCAGAGAGATATAATGCACAGACACTCAAATTTCTACCCGGTTACTTATAAATTATAACCATTGATTATAAATTAACAAGGCTGGGCAAGTTAACGATATTTTTTAACTCGTTAAGTTAAGTTAATTGAAAATAATATAAGCTAAGTTAAGTTAAAAGTTACTCTTATATTTTTTATTAACTTTTAAAGTTAAAAGTTAACTTTTTAAAAAAAGTAACTTAACTTAGTTAAAAGTTAAAATTTCCTAATTAGGAAAAAAAGTCGATATACCTGTTATATCGTAAAAAGGTAAAAAAGGATGGTTATTCTTTACGCTCAAAAAAACTACTAGGGACTTCATCTGCCTGAAAAAGTGTATACATGTAAAAAAAAAAAAAAATACAACACGTCATTTTAAAACCCATGCATAAATAAGAAATCAGAAAATAACTTCTAAGTGCCAAGATACCTACATTATTGTTTGGTTCACACTAATGTAGTGTAAAATAAGCAGTACCTATACTACTTCAATATATTTTCTATACTGGATGGACATAAATACCAGCCTCCATGTAGTTAAAAAGACCGGGCTCAACCCAATATTTGTGAACGGCCAACGTCGCGGCGTGTGCGTGAGTGGTACATCGATTCTTAACGATTACGTACATGCTATTCTAGGTACCTACTAAAATTGCGTATAAGTACCAAAAAGTAAAATCCAATTCAAAAATTTTGCATTATTCTTCAGGCAAAATTTAACTTAATTTAGATACTTTTGTATAAAGTTAACTCGAAGTTATCACGTTAATTTTAATAAAAAAGTAACTTTTAAAAATTTCATACTTAAAAGTTAAAAATTAACTTTGTTTTTTTTTGAATGATTGATGAATTAAAAATTAAATCATGAGCTATTATAATAATGGAAACAATATGAAGATTCTGCGGTTTAATATTATTATTATGATTGTTTTGTAGTGTTACACCCCTGTGAACTTAGCAGCGCAACTTTAGCAGACAACTTTCTAACATTTTCTGACAAATTTTTTAGTAGTTTGTTAGACTTTGGTAGATGATTTTTAAAATTTATTAGACTAAACTTTCACCGCAGAGCCAATTTTAAATTTTGCACTGACAACTTATTTTTATTATTTACAATATTTTATATTGCCACACTAACAGTGCAAATTTTCAAAACTAAATATGTACATATGTATAATAAAGGAATCAATTATTTTGAAAAATTATTTTAATTGTATTTACTGTCTTTCATTTAACAAAATATTCTTATCGATATGATATTATGTATAGCTTTGTATATTATGAATAATAATAAATGAAAATATTAATTCATAATAATTCTTATTTACATATTAAACGTTTAAAAATAATTTATATTTATTCATTGTTAAAAAAACTTTTAAATTGTATTATTAATTAATCGTTAAACAAATTACTATACATTTTACAATTAATACACCCTTAATAAATCATATATTTATTAGTGATTTTTTATGTAATATAATAAATGTGGTGAAACTAATACGTTTTTGATGTTGGTAATTCTTTTTATTTTTCGGCAAAGGTTGTCATGTATTTCCCAAAATCCTACAGCTCATCTCGTGTAACAAACATAATGCCCATTTCACCAAATTCTGGTGATATATATGCTATAATTGTAACGAATCTGAAAGTAAAATAATAATCATGTTTATTATGTACTTACTTTAATATTTATGTTATGCATTTTAAATAATTTTGAATACTCTGTTTGAGATTTCTATATTACGCATGTTTTATTAAATTTCCCAATATTTAATTTTATACTTCCAGTATTTTTTATAAATTATAATGTGATACTATAATTTATTTCTAATTTTCATTAAATTACACTTTTTGTATTTTATTGTTTTTACAGTCAATATTTCTATTAATCTACACTTTTGAATTAATTTATTATTATTATTATTATTATTTTTACTACTTAACAGGAATTAGGTATATATCATATTACATAGTATTATAAAATATTCCTGTGATATGTTATGCAGTATATACATATTTTAAAGTTTAGAAAATATTACATATTTAGAGAAAATATATTTGGCTATAATAATTATTATATTTATTTTACAACGTATACTTACTCAGAATGTTCAACTTTTAAATTTATAGAAATATCTTTTATATAACACTTCAGTTCTTGGTTTTTACTACTTGTATTAACATTTGTTTCTATTAATAAATGTTGACCGAAAATTTTTTTTTGTTACTGTTATAGTTTCTTTATAGCTATCCCTGTAACATTTGTAACAGGTGTAAAACAACTTTTGTAGTGGACAAACTGTGTAATTGAATTTAATATTTTAAAAATTGTTTACCTATAGTCAATTCTGCCTTGATCTATTGGAAATAATGTTATATTTTCTATTGTTTGGCAATATTTAGAAATATAACAAGTATAAAGTTGAAATATACTTTGATGCTTTGATCAATAGTTTTTCTGTTAGAGTTGCAATATTTGCTCTCGCATCATATTGAATAATTTGTCCAACGAGTGTACTTTTTATGCAATATTCTTTTAGAATGAATAATCTTTCTGTATATAAATGGTTATTTGCACCTTTCAGAACCAAACTATTCGCAATTTTTAATGTTGAACATTCATTCATATCTATATATATATTATATTTTGCATATTCTTGTGGGTCTATTCTACATGAGTGAAGTTTGCCCTTCCCACTTTGTACAAGTGACCCCAAGCTGGTATTAATATTTAGCAATTAATTTGAAACATTTTGCAACCTCAAAATTAAAATGTGCAACTTCATACTTTTTTCAAAATCGGCTTTATAAAGTTGGGGAGGAATTCAGGCAGCCCTACCCCTATTTTGTCTGATCGACTTCAAACTGGTATCAAAATTTAGCAATTAATTTGCAATTTTTTGGAACCAAGTTTTATAATTTGCAATCGATTATTTTAGCCCCTATAGATGTTTAAGTAAGAGGACCAGGTCCCCCACTTTATAGATTATATAAATCGACTCTAACCCAGTAAATGTTTATTTTAAATTAGGTACTATAAATACGAAAGTTAATCGGTTGTTTAGTAGTTGATATTACTTCTCTTTTTATATTTTTACTAGTAGCGGCTCGTGTTAAAGAGCACAAGCGCACGTGCACCGCCTAAAACTTCGATAAATTAGAGTATATTTTTTTTTATATATAAAATTATTATTTATTTGTTGCTCTTTTAGTAATATTGTTATGCTTATGAATATTATCATTGTATAAATTGTCATGCATCGCACCGCTGTATTGATGGTTGCTGTTCGGCGACGCCTCGGAGGCCACTGCATGGTGTTCCATCACTGCCATTGTCGCGAGGCTTCCGCAGTACTGTCCGTTGCGCACACTTGAAAAATGCATGTATGATGCGCCGTTTACACATGGGCAGTTTTATTTTATTCCCTCTCCAGTGAAAAATAAATCATGTAAATTATATAGCATAGCACAAAAAACTAGTTTGAATCACTAACTATGTATATCTAACTATATTCTGTGGTCGTATGTCGTGACGTTTGTCGTTTGGTGAAGTTATTATCTACTCATTTTCAGATGTTATTAGGATATCACTTATGTAAGTTAAACAGGCATAAAGTAAATTTAATTATGTTTTATATGAATGCAGTTATGTTCTTAATAAAATTAATGAAATTACGTTCGTTATTACAGTATCTCCTATTATATAACGACATTTTAGAGAAAATAACATATATAATATTGTTAATATATTTGTTATTAATCCGTAGTATTTTTTGGTTATATTGTAACACCAGATGTTTCACCTACGAGGCGCTGCTGATTTTTCATAATATGTAAATTTACTTTAATATTAATTATTAATAAACTGTAGTAAGAATACGGTACGTAGATTTGCCATATTGACTTATGTAAGACAGAGACAACCAACGTGTGGGTAGTGTCCTCCTAAGGCCCTTGCAAACATATCAGTTCGAAGGGGTTATGCATAGGCATAATAATAAATAAATAATAAAATAATAAAAATAAATAAATAATAGGCATATGCATAGGCATATTTTATTAACATTTTAAGAAAAATAATAATCTATGAATTGAAAATATTGAATAAATTAAAAAAGTAATTTCAATATAGTCGGTAACAAATATTTTTTTTTTGATTCGTAATAATAAATAATTATTAAAAAAACGTCTATAAAGACCAAACAGCTTGACAAAATTCAAGGTGTCCACTTGCTTGCAATGTACCAATTTTAATTTTAAAATATTATTATATTCTGTAGGTTTTTTACTTTTACTAAGTTTTACTTTAATTTTACTAATTTTTTCGATAACATTTATTATTTCGATAGAAAATATATACGAATTTTAAGAAAAAAAAAAGGAAGACTTGGACACAAATATATAATAGTGTATTATTATTTTAGATTTTAAAGCAATAATAAATTATTGTGCTCGGAATTTGAAGTAATAATACAATAAATAAATATAAATTATTTTTAAAAGTATAATATACCTAATAAATTAGAAGTATTATGTATTAATTATTCATAATGTATAAAGCTGTATAATATCATATCGATAAGAATATTTTATTAAATGAAAGACAGTAAATACAATTAAAATAACCTTTCGAAATAATTGATTCCTTTATTATACATATGTACATATTTAATTTTGAAAATTTGCGCAGCGCAAAATTAAAATTGGCCGTACGGAGAAAATTTAGTCTAACAAATTTTGAAAGTCATCTAACAATGTTAACAAACTACTAACAAATTTGTTAGAAATGTTAGAAAGTTGTCTGCTAAAGTTGTGCTGCTAAGTTCACAAGGGTTAATAACAACCCAAAACCAAATGGTCTATCTTCGGGATTTAATATCCTATAGTCGACGAAAAGTTGTTGGGGATCTAGTATTCTAGTTGTTGAGGATTTAATGTCCGTTTACCTTGTTATATCTATCTGTAATATTATAGTATTATATATTTATTATTATAGAATAATTAATAACTGTAATTATTATTTATAATGTAAGAACAAATATAACATTCTAGTTTTAAACTTTTAATTTATGTTAATAAAAATATATATTAAATAAAGAAAATAATTTTTTTTAGTATGATAGGTATAATATTATAAGGGTCTATTTTATTTTTTTCATCTAATTACTAAAGCTATACTATACTTATAGTACATTATGATTTCAAAATTTTTTTTAAATTAAATAATTCGTTTTTTGTACTTATTTCTTTTTTTTAATCGCTTTATTAACTGAAATACTTTATTTATGTACTATTGTACTACTATAATATAGTTCTACTGATTAATATTACAATTTTTAGCCAATACAAATACGTATTTGATCATTTATATTTTATTTTGATTTATTTGTATACAACTTGTATGAAGTATAATATATATATTTGATTCTGGAAAGTTAAAATGTCAGAAGAATGAAAACGAATTTTGCAATGTTTACGCTCGAATAAATGTTTCACATTCAGCAGATGAGACTGTTTCGTTCTTAATAATTCAAGATGTTCATTCAAGTGAGTGCACCATACTTTTTGATATTTTCGAATTATTTATTCAGAGTAATTTTATATAAGGTCCTAATTATTGTCTTAAAAATAACAATATAAATATTTGCCAATAACTACTGCTACATTCATTCATTCAGTGACAATATATTGTTCTTAAAATTAATATTTTATACTAATTATATTTAAAATTAATGAAATTTACACTATACTTAGAAACTATACGCTTATTAAACTAATAAAAGTTTCTTCAAAACGTGGACAAATTATTTACATAAAATTAATTGTTTTTATTTTATTTTTTTTTTTGGTCCATAATATTGAAATATTTTTTATGTGCATTCATTTTACATAATAATCTTACACCAAACCTATAATATAATATCTATATAATATAATATTATTTACATAATATTATATTATATATTTTTTATTGAAAAAATGATTAACTTGTTTTATTTATTTTAAAAAATTTCAGAATGTTATAGAAGCTATATATAGTAGAGTGCATAGAGTGCATGCAATTTTTCCTTTTTTTTTTATACTTGTCTCCTTGGAAATTCCCAAGATGTTGATTTGACAGTAGTTAAGTTATTTTGTCATATCATATGATTGACCCTCAAAATTAGTATTGGCTTTTATACAATAAAATTGGTATTGGTATTGGCTATTTGTTTGTTTAAATCAGTCTTTATAGTATAACTAACCCTTTACATTAATCCGTGCATTTTATAATAATTGATATATAGTTCGGCTTTGTTTTTATTATTATTAATGATGAGGCAAATAATTACGTTCGAAGGATCCGTGAGGCCCTATTCAGGTTTTGTAATGAAGTATTATACTGCTAAATGTTTCGTAACATAAATATTATTTTTATATTATAGATATTATACAGATATAGAATTTATAATTAGTATAGTACTATAGTATACATATTACATATATAATATTATATATAATAAAATTTATAATTGTAATGATGTGTTAGATTATAATCGATAAATGGGAAAAGCTTATGAATAATCGTTATTAATGTTTTATTTTGTTTTGTACTTAATCATCGAAGTTGTAAACTTAAGTTATAGTTTATACAATATTATTATTTTTGATATATTTTTACGAGTTGAGATCTAGGCGTGACCAGATCTTCATTGAAGGGTAAGTAGATCAGATCCTTAAAATTAGTTATTGAACAAACATTCAGAGACAAAAATAGACAGGGAATAATAGCTACTCAAATAATTGTATAAGCCCAAACCTAAATACGAATAATAAAAACCATCTAGTTTTTTTTTTAAACAACATCAAATAATATTATTAAAGATACATTAATATATAATGTTGATTTGACGGGAATCCTGTGCCAATCAAATAAAAATACAATTGATAAGAGAAACGATATTTATTAACAACAAAATTGTGTGTTGGCACTTGGTGGATGAGACCTATAGTGTAAACGGCCTTAACCTAACCTCCAATTGCGCCATAAATTTTATTGAACACGTTAATTATAATTTCCTTTAATTTAGCTGTTTAATATTATTTTATATATTTAATTAATTGAGGGAAAAAATAAAAACCTTATACACTATTATATATTAATATTATTAATATATAACTATATAATAGTATAATATATAATTACTATATTGTATTTAAGGTTTATATAATATATGCGATATGTGAACGAAATTTTATTACATTTTCTTCTCGTTGCAACTTTTATTATTAAGTACCTATTTATCATTATATTTATTATGTGTTTTTCTGTGTGTTTGAACTACGTATAATATTGTGCTGAGTACTTATTATAATACCCTATGGCAAGTTCGTATTTTTTTTCGGACATTTATAAATTTCCATCCCCAGTGGGGACAATAGTTTTATAAAACACCGAAAACGGTTAGTCCGACCAATTCATTCGCCTATTAGATAGCTATATTTTTTTATATCTGATTAGATGATACTAATTTTTTCCTAATAGCTAAAAGCTTTCAAGAAAATTGTTTATATTATTTTACTAAGTAATATGTATTTGTAAAAAAATAACATGTTGAATAAGAAATGATCTGGTTAAAAAATAAAATAAAATTGTTTAGCCTACATTTTTAAATGTATTACTATAGTTTTTCAATACGTTTTTTATTTTTATTTTTCCTGTACTCTGTACATTAATTGTTTATTTACCCACAGTTGAGACTTCTGACTCGCTGCTTATATCTAAATGCCAACTAAAACCCAGCTGCTACTGAATTATAAAATACCTACGTGCAATATTTTATTTATTGATAGTTAGCCCTCAAGCCATACAATAAACATTATTTTCGTGATAATATTTACTAATATCCATAAAACTAGTAAAGATAAATAATATTACGACATAAAGCCATATTATCATTCGACACTGTTATCGGCATATTATTTTCGTGATAACAAGAGGTAAAAAAAAACGTACGTACTTAAATCCTCGGGTCTATTATGACCCGAAACAATATTATAATTAGCTTTTTTGATACGAACAAATTTGTTTATGATTCATAACGAAGACGTTATATATTGTTGGAAGCCATGTGATAAAATACAATTTATTATTCAATGAAAAAAGTGCGAATTTATTGAAGAAAAGTGTAAAACAAAATATCATGGGTCTTTTTTGACCCGACGATACCAGTCAAGGGTTAAACAAAACCGGACCGGAACAAAATTTTTAAATCCGAACTGGAACGAGACCGGACTAACTCGAACTGAATTTGAATTGAAGCAAACCGGACCAGACCGGACCGAACAGGACAAAAAATTGTATAGTTTTAACAACAGATAGGTATGTAATTGAAATATATTATGAGATATTTCTTGCAAATTAACTAAAAAAAAGGTAATATTAAACGTTACGTTTGTGTATGTAAGGAAATGTACCCTTTCGCACTTTCCCGAAAAATTACACTAAAAACAATGCAGGTTTTTCGTTAGAAAGTGCGACATTGACATACAGAACAAAAAATTAAAATATACTTATATAACAATTATAGTAGGTACCTATATACTAGGAATTATCCATAAGAATATATTAGATTTTTTTGACATATTTTCTAACTTTGTATATAAATTACATAAATTAAAAATATTACCTAATATATTACGTCAATGGTGTAGCTGAGAATGCGGAATGTACATACACGTTGAGAAACGGAAACGTCGGAAACTAGATGTCGAAAATCTTAATGTCAATGTGGCCAATGTGGGGGATTGCTATATTTTGTTGGAACGTATATTGTCGGAATATATTTTCACGGAACCATATTTATTTGAAACCGTATTTCGTTGGAAACGTATTTGCTCGGAAAAATAAATGTTTGGAAATTAAATCGTCTGAAAATATTTTTCTGGAGTCGTATTTCGTTGGAAAAATATTTCCTTGGAAAGTATTTTGTCGGAACCGTATTTCGTTGGAAACGTATTTTATCGGAAACGTTTTTTTTCGGGAACGTATAATGTCGGAAACGTATTTTCGGAAACCTATTTTATCGGAAACTTTCCAATGAGATGGAGTTAAGTTCAAGGTTATTCTAAAGGTCCCTTGTATGTATGTATTTTTGTTATTTTATCAAATAAACTCTCATTTCACGAATGTAACCGAATTTGATTAATTGTATTATGTAAAAAAGTCATTGGTATTAATAAAATTCGTGAAAATAACGTTAAATTAAAAAAAATAATTAAAAATAAATATTCTATAGTTATAAATATTTCTTATATTTATATAAATGTGAAAATGTTTTTAAAATATAATTTTCGATAGAGTGATTTAAAAATTTACCATTTTTACCAAAAAGTTGGAAGATATTTTATTTTATTTGTATAAAGAAAAAAAAATAGACGGAATTTGGTTTATCGGTTTTTATATACAGCACACTCTTATTTTTTTCTGATTGTTGTTTTGTTGAAAAAAAGGTCATATATAACCTATTGGCCTTCAATTAACCTACATTTACTTGTGTTTTAGTCAAGGGAGGTTTTTATTGGTTAAAAAATAATAATAACAAAAAATAGGTAGTACATACCTACTACCTATATGTATAAAGGGATAGGTAGCCAAATTAAATAGTTAATAAAATACTTCTGTTACCTACACATATACCTATAAAAGTTCATATTACACTTATTGTTATTTAAAGTAATAAAGATATTTATAGGCGCTAAATATTAATATACCTATATTCGTGACTTTGGTATATAAATATAAGTATACCTATATATTTTATAAAACCATAAAGCGGTGTAAACCATAGAAATATTTTTTTTATCGCACATCAACATACATTTAATGTCATAATTAAAAAAACAAGCTGTCGATTAATATATATATACCTAGATAATAAAGTATTAAATTATTAACATTTAAATTAAATATTGTCTTCTTATATACTTATTATGTAAATATTTTTAAATATTTTGCTTTGAAATGCAGAAATAAATAAATTATGTTAAATGGCACAAGACCGTTTGAATTTTAAATTCGAGTTGTCTGTATTAATAAAAATGAAGTAAGTATGTTATTAACTATCAAACAAATCAACAAAACCTATTTGTACAATACGCTTTATTTAGTATTATAAATAATATCAATCGATGAGATAAATCAAATTTCAGGGGGCGATTTGTTTACAATGTATCCATGATAATAAAAATGTTTAATTTCTCTAATTTACTTTTTAAAATGATCTGTAAGTTTATAAATTAAAACATAAATTATAATGTCTAACTGTACAATGCTCTACAGGATAGTAATTAAATTTTTTTATTAAACTTTAAAATTATTATATATGATTTTAGGTACCTACATACCAGAGTTGTAAAATTTTTGAGTAAAAGTATTTGAATATTAGTATACAAATACTTTTTGGGTATTGAATACTTTATTCAAATACTTCTTTTCTTTCTTGTATTTGAGTAGTATTCAAATAATTTTTTATGGTATTGAATACTAATTTATTTTAAATACTCTTATATTTATGTTATATTATTTTATTGAAAATCAAAATGTCTTATCTCGCAAATAGTACACGAAAAAAAAATATATATTATAAAATCAGATAAGCTATATAATTTGTTTCATAGAACATAATTTAAAATCATCTGTAATACAATCTGTTGGCAGGTATTTATTAAATACATCTCTCCCAGAAGTGCTTCGGTCAATAAAATATATGGCATAACTGTGATGCTATTATAATAAAAAGAAAGAGCATCAATAATTGTCAGTAATTATTACTGACGAAAATTTTAAACAAGTTATGTTTTTGAAATATAATAGTCATTTGGTCATATAATTATAATATTAATAATACATTTCAAAAACACAAGTTGTTCAAAATATGTCAGTAAATAATATATTATGTATAATTATCATTATATATATATATATTGATAAAATTATGAATAAAATATACATTTTTTTTAAGTATTTCAGTATTACTCTACACATTTTTCCTTTTATTTCTGAAAATTTCATCAAAACGTAATATTTACAAAAATAACACATTAAGAAAAAAGTGAGACATTAAAATATTTAAAAATACATTTTTAAATGAGAAAATTATTCAATTTCGTTATGAAAATAAAAAAAAATATGGATTATTTTACTGGATATCAAAATATTTAAATTTTGGTGATATTATTAGAAGAGTTTATTATTTAATTATTTATTATTTATTTATTTAAAAGAAAATATGATTTCCTGAAAAATTTTAATTTTGGCAATACCATACTTTATAACTTGTCGCCTTTGGCCCTTCATATTATTTACTATGACAGCAAATTGTAAGGACAGACAGACAGACCTAACAGGATGTAAAGATTCTATAATTTTTATAGAATGTTTATAATCTTAAGTACGAATAGATATTTAATTTAATAAAAAAATTCGATTCCACAAATATATTTACTTTTATTCTGTAATTACTCATTTCGATAACTATGTTATCGTCTTTAGTACACAATAACGACTAACTACGTGTAGAAACCTATAACTATTTTAAAGATATTGTGATTTACATCGTACGTCAATGAATGCAATAAATATATAGATTTTATTAAAATAAATAAAAAAAAATTGTAAATAAAAAATCTAGATAGAAAAATACGTCAAACGTATTTTGTCGAAACGTTTAATATTTAATATATTTTATAAAAGTTTTTTTTTTATTTTAAAATGAACGGTAAATCAACTTTTGACGTTTGGAACGATGCGATGTAGGGTGTGTTTGAATTGTGTAAATTATTTTAAATAACATAAAAATAAATGAGTGTTTTTTCAATAAAAATACTGAAAGTTATAAATAATCATAAATAAGACTGTTCTGAAATTTTAAATTATTTTATCTTTCTATTATTTATTTAGAAAAACACTGGGGTACTCACGGAAAGTTCACTGAAATATATATGAAATTCAAGTTTACTCATTACGTATTCATTATGAAGCATATAATATTATATATTCTATAGATGAAATTTCTACATATTTTCACTGTCATATATTATTATTGTAATAGGCGAGTGCATAGAGAAGGCGCATTTGCACTCCCAGCGAGTCGGGTTTAGTTTAGATTATTAAATTTTAGATTAATTATTAATTTTTAATATTTTAGTACAATTAGATCATATAATTTGTAAATATGTGAAGTATTAATTATTATTATATTAATTAATGTTTCACAATCAATAAAACCCTGTAGTAACTTTTTTAAAAATTCGGAAAACAGTAGTTTTCCTTACAGTTGTTTATTTAAATTCAAGAAATTATAGACTATAAATCGTAGGAAAAATTTTTGAATTTCTTCAAGCACTGAAATTTGACCATTTATTATATTGTTGGGCTAAATAAATGCGAATTATTCTAATTTCGAACGTATTAATCATTGGTACCAATGTGCAATAAAAAGTTTTCAATACTAAAGAGCACCAATAATAATGATAAACATATTTAATGAAATTCAATGATTATAAATCGTTAGGTATTATTAATTGACAATATATACGTGAATTGAAAGTTAACTAAGTGTTTTATATATACAATATATATAAAAGTGAACTTGCTTAAAATTATTGAAAAAGGCAAAAAAAAAAACAAGAAATAGCAAAAGATTTTGGAATTCCAACGAGTACATTATCTACAATAATTAAAAATAAAAATGTAATTTTAAAAAACAAATGAAAACTCGGCAACTCGAAAAAAAAAAGAAACTAGGAGATACTCTGACATAGAATCCTATTTATTAAAATGGTTTCAACAATGTCTTGACAGAAAAATTTGAATAAATATACCCATTCTACGAAAAAAAGCTGAAGAGTTTGAGCATAAGTTAAGGCATGAACATTTTAAAGGCAGCAGTGGTTGGTTAACAAATTGGAAAATTCTTTAAAAATAATGACATGTAAGTAGGAATGTAAGGAAACATTTTTTTTTATTTCTTTAATGTAAAAATTATTTAAAAATAAAAACATACTTTTTAAAAGTTTTTGATAACTCGAAATTTTTAGTAAGTCGAATTTTTTTTCCCTTGAACTTCGAGTTAACCGAGAGTCGACTGTATATATAAATATATATATATATGTAAATGGTTTTTTCCTTTTTTTTTTTTTTTTGTAGAAAGAATACATCGTAAATTATCTAGAATATAAATAGATCAATAGTCTAAAAAAAAATAATAATTCGAAATTATTTGATACAGTTAAACAAAATATGTTCATTTTTTTAAATAGAATTGCATAATATTATTGTAGACTCTTTATAATTTGAAATTCAGGGGATCGGCTGAAAATTCGATTTATCGAGGTATTCAATTTAGCAAGAGTTTCATGTATTGAGAGAAAAAAATGAAAAATAAATTGAATTAAAGAGAATTGAAAAATTGAATTGGATAAATGTTTAGAAGAGTTATGTTTTATTAAAAAGCCTGTTATTTCCTTTTGAGATAACTTATTTGCAATAATCTGGTCAGTTTGTTCAAAATATTGATGGCCTTGAAAAACACATCACATTTTCTCTCTCTCATCCTCGATGAGCAAAGTGTCAATGTAGCAAGACGATCTTATTGTTTGATTATAGTTGATAGCGTCAAGACTGGGATACCGAAACGTAGGGTAACATCTTTTTTTCATTGGCTTCAACTGCCGGGATCACTTTTTTTTTTGTTGGAGTGCGACAAACATGTATCAATGCGGGACCCACATTTTCAGACTAATTAATATTACGACAATTGATTGCTTATTGCAGAGGTTTATGGTTTATGGTGTTGATAACTGAAGTCTAGAAAATAATTTCGGAAATTATTAATGGTATTAATGATAAACTATGATAATACACCATCGCCATCGTTATTTTTCGATGCTAAAATTATATGTTCTTATTGAATATGTGTAATTCAAATAAATTCGAATTAAAAAGGTTTCGGCGAAAAATATTCGTATTGTAAAGAGTCAACGGCAGTCTTATACTTCGAGTTTTGGAGGGGACCCAAATGCATTAATTTTATTCGAATTATAGAGATTTTCTCAGGAGACTAATCATTAATGCTTAACAAAATTTTATTCAATTTATCGAGTTTTTCGAGTTATCAAGCGTCTGCTGTATTTGTCAGTATTTTAGAACAGCTTTTAACAGATTTTTAACATTATGGTGATTAAATTATTGAAATCTCTTTAGAGTTTTATAAAGCTATCATTTAATTTTTACATACTTTTTATTTGTTTGGCATAATTTGCAAATAATATGATTCTAATTAATATATTAATAAGATATTATGGTATTTGACAGTAGAGGCTCGTGTGTAGGGGCGACGGGGCGATCGCCCCTCCTCTAAAATTGTAGAAAATTACTTAATAACAAGTTAGATATTGATTTAAATATTAACAATTATTTATATTTAGATTGTAATGCATTTTCAAAATATTATTATTGAAAGTAAAAATTGTTTTCCATTGTTACGAAAACACTATATAAGGTAATCAGAGTTTAAAAATATATGTAGGTAAAGCATGGTTGAAATAATTATATTAATTATTATAAGGATATACTTTATTCAAGGAAAAAATATTCATTGTTAAACAAAATTGAAAATTCTTAATCAATTTTTTTTTATATGATTGCATCCATACAAATTGAGTAAAACATATTCTGTATTTACAACAAAAAATGTACTACTGTAGCAGCGTACGTCTGCATATATTACTGGTTTTAACAGATCGATAATAAATGGAGAAATGTATGAATAAATATTACGATTAAATTCGATTTTCTGCTATATAGAACAGCAGATAATTCAATAACACAATTTATAAACTCGAAACTATATTAGATATCTAATCGAAAGGTATTTTAATGGTTGATGCCGGATGAAATTTTTTTAATTATCTCTGTGAAAAAGTAATATTGTTCGCATATTGGAAAAAAAAATCGTTCGACCATTTAATTAAAATATTCGTATAGAACCTATGTCATTTAATCATCGACTATATAAAATTTTATCGTGACCGGTATTTGCGTTGCGGTTCATTTCTCATTCAGTTATATTTTTGTAATACAGACGTAATTTGTGGGATGTATTGCTTACATTTTTCGTTTATACTTACCTATTTGTTCTGAACAAGAAATATATATGAATTTAATAACTAATAAAACCTAAGTGTTATTAAAGAAAAAAAAAAATTTGGAGTTTACTCAGTGATGAGAGACGTTAGTGTATGACTCTCTCTGATCCGTGTGTTATGTACAGTGTATACGTATACAAATTTAACACCATTGACAATTTATTCAACTCGAATTTCGCCCATGGCCGGTACGTATTTTATTTTCGTTTTGTATTATCTAATTTCTCGATTTTAAGAAAATTATTTAATTACACACTATATATTATATAGTGTCCGTTTAATAATATATATATAATATTTTAAGGGGTTAGATAAAGGTAATTACTAATTTTATTGAAATGTAAAAAAAGATTGAATCAAAACAACGGAAAAAATAGTTCTATGTCGGTAACATTTTTTATTGTTATGTAATAATGAATAATTATTGAAAATGAGGTAATACATGTTTTGAGAGATGTAAGCTTATGAAAAACTAAGCGTTTGATGTTATCTATAAAAATTTAAACACATAAAATATTCTAAATTTTTATCTTTACATGATGAATTTTCTCGAAACTGTTAGGTGTCGAGTTTATCAGACTTTTAATTTTTCAAAATTTTCCATTCTTAAAAGTTTTATAAATAGCTAATAATAATTATATTATCGAAAATTGTCCATGTAAAAATGTATATATAATGATATAGGTACCTAATCTATAATTGTTTATAGATATCATTAATTGTTAAACACTAAAACCATATTCAATTTTCTGGAAACATGCATTTCCCGAAGCATGTTTCCTGTCCGAAAAAATAGAATATATTTAAAACAATAAAACATTACGTCTTCTCCTTCCTCCCACCAATGGTTTTAGTATCATCATTCTAATTTTATTTTACAATTTTTAATTTTAAAAATTAAGATAAAAAGCAAAAATAATTTTCCTGAAATGAAATTACAATGGAAATTCCTTCTTGAAATTGCTCTAAAAAACGGCTAATAATTTAGATTTTTTTGATGTATCTACATATACATATAATTGTACACTATAATTGTAATTTTTATGAAATCTAGGTAGTAAAAAAATCATAATTTCTTTTTAAAATTTCTTACTATTTAGCATTTAGCATTATCAAATGTGTATTTAAATAAAAAGAAACGTGAAATAAACAGGACAACAATATAAAAAAATTTCAATCATAATAATTTTCTGTTCATAAATCGCTTTGAAAATGGCAAATAAGCAAAAAATAAAATAAAATAAAATAAAATGAATTTTTTCCTACAAAAATTATATGAAGGCGGCACAAAAAGCGCCTCGTTTAAAATATGTGGGAACAATAGGATGCGATGCTGGAAAACGGGACAATTCCGTTTTAAACGGGACATGTGGTCATCAGGGGCGTCATTTTAGGGGGGGGGGGTGCAAGGTGTGCAACATCATCACCACTAGTTTAAAAAGTGGCCTGCCAGTCATGAAATAGTATTTCGTAGTAACTACATAGTTAGAAAAAAAAGTCGATGACCTTTTTTATTTTTATTTTTGCTTATTTACGTTTTTAAAGATATATTTTCATAGCATTGGAATAGCCCGGTGAAATTTTAAAAGTGACGTTGATGGTCATCCTACTCTATAGGGGCATATACACCACACGATTCGATGGAGTATTATATATAGGAAATTTATAATTATTGCGTTATGTTTGTGTCAGTTGTTTTTATTTTATGTTATGTTTGAATCATAAACATTCATAATACGATATTTAAAAAAAAATATATTAATTCGATTTCGATAGCCTTTATATATATATATATATGTACAGGTACAGTTAGTAGGTATCAACCTATATATATATATATATATATATATTATGGTTATAGTATGTGTAACATTGACCGAAAATTTTCATTACCGTTTCTACGCAGTACGCACTAATTATGACTATTAGAAATTAATTTGAAAGTATGAAATGAAGTACACACACAGACATACATACACACACACACATATATATATATACATATATATATATATATAAATCATGTTAGTGTGTACTGCAGTGAAGTTCAAGAATAATATATTTATTGTGCTGGGTCGTGTTTCAGACCATTTAATACGTTTGCAAGGTCATCAAATTTCATTTTACATCATTTTAGATTTTGAGCGAAGCGAGTTTTAAAATGGCATGGTAAATCTTTTTATTTACAACTAATAGTGAAACTAGAAAGTTAGTGATTTTATAATGGTGTATATTTTATTTGGAAACGGATATTTGATCAGAAGAAACCAATTGTTACACATATACCCCATTTTTCAGAGAAAATTGGTACTTTAGAGAAATCATTTAAAATTTTTTCGACTGTTTCGATAAACAATTAGGTAAAGAAAAACTACCGAAACACAGCAAAAACCGGATTGTTTTCTAGTCATTCCGAAAATATATGTCTAAAAATTTAAAACTTTCAAAGAGTATGTGTTTTACTATTAAACATACTATTATAAAGTACTTTTTTGTTTGTGTACATATTATATTAATTATATAAATATTATCATAGTTCAATTAAATTCCTTAATTTTAAAAGAAAGAATGAAGGAAATTATGAATTTCTATTTGTATAAAATGTACAATAGCGTATTAAAAATGTGATGCTATGCAGTACTCAGTGGTGGATCTAAGAGTTAACTGACTGCTGGTCGGAAAATTTAGAGAGGTGTCTCAACCCATAGGTTTATTTTGATTCTATATATTTATAATTTCTTAATGAACTTACTATTTAACAATGTTACTAATTTCTATCAATAATAAAAGTATTAATTTTATATATTTATAGGTACATAATTTATATTAAAGTACATTTTAATATTTGATACCTACCTAGTCATTTTTTTTAAATGTATTAGTTGGACCTACTAAATGAAATTAATTTTATATTTTATGTAGATGCTTGTATTTTTTGTCAAATAACTCGATAAGGTTAACGTTTTTTTGTTTTTAAACATTTCATTTGATTTTAATATATTTATTATATACGTAGCACATACAAGTACACGGTACACAACAACAACGTACAATATGGTACGAAAAACGAAAACCACAGCTCAAAACAATAACATATTGTGTGTGTATGAGTGAAAACAGTGAAGGAGACGTGATACAATAATATATAAATACGATCGATAAATAAACAGTACACACTTGAATATTGAATATTATAACATTTTGTTAAAAACCAATAAGATTAGAAAATAGAAAAAAAAATTTGTACCTGTAAACTAACATTTTAGACTTTGGCATCGGCTTTCATATAAATTACAATTTAAATATATATGGTTACGTGATATATTCACAGAACATTGAAAGCATTTTTAAATTTCCTGAAATTTTGGAGAGGCCTGCAGCCCTCTCAGCCCCCCTTAGGTATGCTACTGACTCGTATATTCTTAAAAAATCGACGATTTAATAAACTACTTAAAATTAACCTATCTAAATTCTATAAAAATATTGATCTATATATTATATTAGCATTTTTTCTATATCTTTGTGGAAATATTTATTAAATTAATCAGTTTTTCAGGAATATATAGAGATTAAAATTAAACATTTTAGAAATAAATTTAAGATTTATAATTAATTATAAAGTATCAAAATTAATTTCCATAATATTTTAGGAAAAAGGCTTATAAATTAAATTACTACCTAATAATAATTTTACAGAATTAATATAAAACTATTGGAAGTATGAATAATTTTTTTTATTTTTTTAGCCTTTAGGTTTAAGCCACTAAAATAATATTCATCTCCAAAGTGCCCATCTCAAAAATAAATATCATTATTAAAATTTTTTTGTTAAATGTTGACATTGTTTAAAACTTTAAAACTAAAAAGTTTGTCACAAATTAAAATCAATAATTTTATTTTAATTTTTAATGTAAATTTACCGTGTCTAAAGTTAAGAGGGATTCATTCGACGCCTATGTTTTTTAGTAGTAAAATATCATGTCCACGAAAAAATACGAAACTACCCTTTCAAGTGATTTTAGAGTTAAAACACATATTATAAAATGTATCATCATAAAAATTTTCTCATAACTCGAGAAGATTTTTAGCAGCCTCCTTAAGTACCCTCCAAATTTTTAAATTTATATTAACTATATTTTTATGGATTTCACCTCCCTCCCCATTTGCATACAAATAGTATAAACAATTAATATATAGTTCATGTGATTTTTAGGCTTGTATTTGCCTTACTAACAAAGATGTTTTTAGGGTGGGTACCTATTATACTTCTCAAAGCTATACGAATATTCTTAGTGGAATCCAATCGATTTATTTGTTTGTTTTTAATGTAGAGCAGTCTGGAAAACCCTTGATCCCATTAAAAATCAATCAAAAATATAAGTAAATATCATAATGCGATTTCTGAAAGTTTACATTAGGATACACAATCACTCTATTACACCATAAATCTTCGAGATTCACGACAGATTTAAACGTATCCTTATAGTTCTAATCGTTTTGTAATTCTATGACATCTTCCAGGATTTCATTAGGTGCCTTCTCAACTTTAACAAAAACAAAAAATGGTTTCGAATGATTTTTCGGATACCTTTTTTATTTACACCATTATATTCTGGGATCGATTAAATTGGCTTTAAATTTTTGCATATGGTGTTAAACGGTTTGCTGCATCTAAACTGCGAGGTCAGCGTAATTTTCGTTGTAGACCAAGCCTTTTAATGTTTAAAACGTTGAATAGTTATTCACCAATTTTACTGATCAATAGCTCGATTTTGTACATAAACGCGTATTGTTTGTCTTCAAATACAAATATATTTGCAGCGTCTTCTAATTTAATATTTTTGGAATATTGTAAAATTGTAAATTTAACTATGTAAAACAAGAATAGATTATCGGTAGAAATAATATATGTGACACTATGTACGAATATATGATAAATATATAAATAAATGACGTATACTTAAATTTACCCGTATACTTACTTATATACGTATATAAACTCGAATAATCACTATCGCTTTAGGTTGAATTTTTTTTTTTCATTTTTTTAGGTATGGTTTCACGGGTCACTTTGAAATGTCTTGATGACCAACGGTGGTCCGCGAACCATAAATTGAGAGACACTGGATTTTAGAAGAACAATAATCGGAGGCGATCTCTTCGGTATTTTGCAAAATATTAATTATTTAAAGAGTTTTATATTAATTAAACAAGTAAAAAATAAGGTTTTTTGTACATAGAATATTGAATGATATAATCAAAGTACCTACCGTAAAACACTAATGAGGTAGTCTCCATAATATTGTCTTATATGTAGGTATGTATATATTTTATAATAAGTGCGCATTATTTTTAAAATCATTTTAAAATACCTTTTTAAATATTTTTTGCAATAATATCAACAAAGGTAACAAAGGTAATAAACAAAGGTTGTGATTATACCAACAATAAAAAATTGTACGGACATGGAACCAATTTTAGATTACTTTTAATATATATTTTAACATTTTTTAGTTGATACATATTCATGTTTCAAAAAGTTTTAAAATTGCCTATACAGAACCCGTCAAATATGAATAGCATGTAGACGTAATACCCCCCGAATTCTAGTGCAAAACATGTCTACGCAGAATGACGATAATTAATTTCACAGTGGTTTAAGAATAACAATTATTATATCATCGACAGTTAACAATATTTTGGAGGGAATGTCATATAATTTTTATAAAATGATGTCTATAAAAAAAGTTACAGCCGTTTAAAAAACTAAAAAAAAAATGATTTTTGAATATTAGATTGTATGCTAAATATTTAATATATGATATTCCATCCAAAGTATTGTCAACTTTTGATTTTATAATAAATAGTTTTGCTCTTATAAATAACTAAGAAACGAGTAATCGTAATTTTGCATAGGCTTGTTTTTTATTTTAACAAATATCGAAATTAGACAAAAATAAAAAATGGTATTGACACAAGATTACTTTTAAATTAATTTAAAAATATATCTAAATATATTAAAAATATTGAATTTTAATTATTCTTAAAATTTCATAAAAATTTCCTGTACGAAACCTTTTAAAGATTGGGTGTATGACGTCCTCTTAAGCCAACTTCGGTTTAACAATTAGTTTTAATAATATTTAGGAGGAGGTAATTGAGGTTGAAATACATTTTCTACGGATGACTCTGTATATATTGGCTCTTATATTGTCTCATATAACATAATATTGTAATAATATGTCGATGTATAACTGTGCTACACTCAGGGTCGGCCCAAGATTTAGGCGAGGAGCTAGAAACCAGCCTAGAGCGGTATTTTTTATAAAAGTGATGCTTGCAATTTTCTTAAAAAAAAGTTGGTGGATTATAAAATGTATGTATTGTCTTATTTCTATTAATATTAAATGGTATTGAAAATAAATCACACAAGTAAATATTACTGCAATCAGTGACCACAGGCATTAATTATTTTATACACAATTAAAAATATCTACTTTACTTAATTTTAGCACTGTTTAATTCGCATATTCATAACCCTAAACAATTCTAAGAAAGCTTTGTTTTTTTTTTTAACTAAAAATTAAACTTATTTTTTTTAAATCAGTGGTTCAACTCCTTTACCCTAGTTACGGGTTTTGTACATCGTTTTTGTTTATCGGGTGGGAGGGGGGAGTACAGACTGAAAATGATCATAGGAGTGGAAAAATTCGATTTTGTCCAGAAATATATTTTTAATTGAGCCAGCCCTGGCCACGGTTGAGCCGTCCGACCCGACCTAAACCCGATAGCGGATTCCTCGGACAGGATCGAGATGATACATAGGACCGCCACTGCAACCGCCATATTATATGACTGCACTTTACCTCCACGGTGCTGTTGCAGGTGACCGCTATGGTGGCCGCCCATAATGTACTCTGTATACAATGTATACACTACGTGTGTATATATGTGGTGGCTCGTGGTCTTTGAAAGTGGAAGGCTATTAAAAATTATTCATTTTTGAAAAGCATAGAATACAATAATAATTATACATAGGTACTAATTTAAAAGGTATAGATTAAATCAAAATTAATACCATATAGAAAAAGAAATATATAAATACGTCTTAGAAAAAACGAAACTTACAAAATAATAAAACTTATACGTTTAATGCTCAAAATGTAATCCGTCTATCTTTCTTTTCACTAAACAGGTCTCCCGAGCTGTTATTTTATTGCAATTTTCTGTTAATGTGATACTGAATTTTTATCTACTATGATATAATAATAATATAATATACACCAATAATAAAACAATAAATTAAATAAATATTAAAAAAATATAGGAATGTGCACGCGTCACGAACACACGGTAAATAGTGAATACACGTTAACTTATTTCGTATTTATTCGAATCGCTCCGGCGCGGCGCATTATTACCGAATTGTCCCTCCTGTTTTTGTGTTTCGATCGTGTGTAATTATGACGGGCGATCGTCGACGTCGCCCCAGCGCCGAGCGCTGTTCAATACTCGACAACCGCGCAGATGAACGTTATAGATATCTATTTCGACCGTGCTATTTATTACCTGCATATATTTTTATACTCCGATTATCTCATAATGATTTCATAACAACGGAAAACATTTTTTACTTTAAATCATAATATTTTGAAAATGCATTACAATGTAAATATAAATAATATCGTTAATATTTAAATCAATATCTAACTTGTTAATAAGAAATTTGTTACGAATTTAGTGGTGAGGGGGGGGGGGTGGGTGAGGGCAGGCGATCGCCCCATCGCCCCTACACACGAGCCATATGTGGGCCAACGAAGCGGGGACGGGGCGCGTGGTGACGTATTTACCCGTCCCTTATAAAACCGTGGCGGTGACGTGGGCAAAAGCGGTACACACCCCGCCCCGTGTCACTCGCCCACGTCAACGTATACGCCGTTCCTAACCAGAGCCAATGGCGCTGGCCGTGCGGCCGATTGCCCGTACACATTATACGGGAGCGACCGCGCGCGCGCACTGCCAGCCCTTCAGGGCCCTGACCGTGGATCAATATACGGACGAGTCGGCCGCCGTCGTTGTCGTTGTCGTCGTCGTCGGGACCATAGTACCAGTTTGCCTCGTTCGGGCAACATTAGTAATTAGCAAGCATGGCGGCTGTACAGTGAAAAAAAAAATCAACAAATACATTAAAAAATAAAAATAATAAACACTTGTGCGCTCCCCTGTTCGACGCATCGTCAAAGGTGAGTAAGACACGAATTTTACTATTGTCAAACGAATATTATAATAAGATTATCATTATGCATATATATATATATATATGAGATCGATCCCGTTTACCGTATCTATACATATATATATATATATACATAAATCAAGTCATCGATCGTTATTCTAAAAAATAAATTTTTTTTTTTCAAACATTTTTTTTTTTTTTGTACACCCCCCCCTTCCCTTCATCAACTACCGACGGGTGTGCTCCCCAAACGGCGCGAAACGACATAGCTACAGATATTTTACAAAAAAAAAAAAAAAAACAAACGTTCTTAATAGAGGCCTTCATATAATTTTTTTTTTTGAACTACCAGATATAGACACTCGTTTTAGTTCTTACGGTCTGACACGATACGTGCTTCGGCAATAATTTTGAAAATGTCTGTAGATTCGTCATTATTCACTCCCCGGGAGAACGATCGAGTCACGCTTTTCATATTTTATATTAGGTAATGCAGTTTTCATAATTTTCAAATTGTATAACATGGGAATTCATAATTAATTTGGCTACGAACAATTACCTAAAAAAATATAGTAAATATTACGGAGAATTCGGATATTTTTAAAAATTTTAAATTTATACAGCTCGGTGGAATTACAAACGCATTTTTGGGAGAAAAATAAACATTTTTTTCGCGGTTGCAAAATAAATTGCTGACGTGTGCACTTTTGATACGGGTAACACTAATGGTTATTTACTACTCACTCAGTTGTCTTCATAATACTCTTTATAGAATTTTTTCGAATAACGAAATTTAACGTTAAAAACATTTTCAATATATTATATAAAACTAATGAAATAATATTATAGTGTTTTTAAAATATTTCATATCGGATGGTAAATAGAGATTAGTGATTATAATACGTTATATAATTATAATCGTATTATATAGGTATATAGGATTAGATTTTAATAAATCCACTAAGTATATTCTTTGTGGTTGCAATGTTGAATAGAGCTCCCATTTTTGTCGATTACAACGAAAAAAAAGCTATATGTACATATATATGTATTGAAACTGGATTTAGATTTTAGAGCATAATTTTAATTTCCGTTAACTTTTTAAGAGTCTATATATGGGGTAGATAAAATATAAATTATTAAGTATATTTCTTGTCAGCAAAGCGTCTTCTGCGGTCCGCTGTTATCAAACTATCAGCTTAAGAAAGATGTTGTTATACAACGCACGCTGATACGTTAGATGTAGATATAACATACGCCACTCGAGATCAAAGGCGATACTAGATATTTTTTTCATTAAACTTAATATCGATTCTTTCATCTAAAATGATTTTCTTTATTTTTTGTTTGCTTTATTAAACTAGGTCACAGCCAAACTGTGTACTCGTATTACTAAAAACTTTTATAGCAAAAATAAACGACGATTAAACGGACGATATTGACTTATTTTCTGAGTAGGGGTGCCACAGCCTCCCCTTTAAATCCAGTACAAGTTTGAAATCTATATAGATATCAAACGTTTTCATGCGGCTACATGTATATGTACATACTAAATTAGAATGTCGAAATATACGATTGTCGATATAATTTGATAGCACATAATATGGAATCGACTTTTTATATACCATTCTATTGGCATTTTCAAGACTATCGAATTTTAAGGTACAATCAAAATCTACCACTGTCTATCGATATGTAGAGAATGGAAAGTTTCTAGGTATATTATAATGTAAAAAACGATCGCAGATTAATACTTTTGAAAACGCTCTCATAAACATTTCAAAATACCATGAAACAACCCTTTAACATTTTATGCCAGCACAATACAGCATTTAGACTATAGTTCAATTCAGAAAACTATAGTATTTTAATTATTAACAGACGGTTTTTATACAGTCTACATTATTATATAGTGTAAATGATTCAATCATAAAACGATAAAGAACGATCGTGAGCAATAATGATGTGATTCTCTGTTAATTCAAGGTTTGTTACACTCAGAGTCTTATTACTTTCAAGGCGTGTCCATATAGATGTTATTTTTGAATAATTATATTAATATTGACGTAGTCAGATGAACTATACAAGATCTTTTGTTCAAATCTAATTTTTTTATCCATTAAATTACGGAGAGGGTAATACGGATGAAATTTAAATTTAATTAGGGAAAGGGCTAAATTAATTTAAATATTTATACATATATTATATAGATACTTATTATTGGCCTATGTTATGAGGGAAAATTAATTTTTTTTTAAAAAAAATCTATGGTTTTCACAAACACGTTTGTTTCAAATTTTTATTTAGAACATTATTTTGAATTATTTTGCAATTTTATCAGTATTAACTATTAATCTATTACAGTATTGTGTATAAGAAAACTCATAAAACATTTTCAGTGTATTTTAATGGGCGTTGTTACCCAATTATAATTTTTTTTAAGAGGACGCTACACATTCGATTTTTAAGGGGTTTTGTATAAGCAATTTTTATGAATCTAAAAAAATAAAATAAAAATCTAATAATTTAAAAATATTCTGGTATAATTTAAAAGTAATTTAAAAATAAGTTTGTGTCAATACTACTTTTTATTATTGTGTGATCACAATATTTGTTAACAAAAGTATTTTACGAGAAAAATATGTTCGGGCTGTAGTTGTAATTAAGAAACCAAATTGTTACACAATATTGTAAACAAAACTTACAGTTTCCAAATCCTCTTAATTTAAGCATATAACTATAAATTTAACGTTAAATTTCAGTTATTTTAATCCGATACATTATATATCAAAATTGTAAATCGATGATACCGTGGACTAGTGTGTCGGAACGATTCAAATTACTAATTATTTAAACCATCGAACAAAGTAATATATTGTTTTGAAATGTATAGTTCAATTTTTAGTGGCGCGGACATTTAGCAATTTATCGAATGTTAATTGTTATTAATTTCCCCGATATTGTATTTTATTTCAAAGAATGATTTCAAATATATATTAACATTTTAACAGATACGCAAAAAAACTACTGCAGTTCAGTCAATTGGTATTAGTTTGTATATGCAGCTCTCGGACAATGTGTTAATTAATTATTTAAATTGGTTTTCGATTTGTTAATTTGTTTGGAAACTCTCAAATGCATCAAAATGCAAAATGTATAATTTCCGTTATAAGGTTAATACTTATACAGATCTCAAATGAAAAATTAAATTATATTATATAGGTATATATAAGGAATCTTTTGTATATTAATTTTCTTAGCTGCTATAAAACTTGTTGAGTGGAAGACACATTTTTTTTATTATAAAAAACGAGAAAAAATTGTTCTCGGATTGAAGTTGTAACTTGTAATTAAGAAACCAAATTTTGGCACAATATTGTAGACAAAATTATCTGTGTTCTACCGTCGCCATTAAAAAAAAAAAAACAAATCTTAAACAAGTTAATAATTTTGTAAAAACCATATTTAAGAAATATTTACAGATGGCATAATATCAGTTATATTTATGATATCGGAAAAAGACGATAGTAGATAGAGATAATTTTGTTTACAATATTGTGTATAAATTTGTTTTCTTAATTACAACTACAGCCTGAGAAGATATTTTTTCTTGTAATACGGTTTTGTTAATAAATATTGTGACTATACAACAATAAAAATTTGTACTGACACAGACTTATATTTAAATTACTTTTAAAATGTACCTACTTAAATAATTTTAAATCATTAGATTTTATTTTCTTAAAATTTCATAAAAATCGTCTATACAGAAGACCTTAAAAATTACATATTATATTAGAGCTAAATCATGGTTTTCTACATCATGAGTTGTGAAGATATTAAAATGGTCTTATTATTATTAGTACATACCTATACTAATAATAAACTTCGTATAAAAAGAGAATATTTTACATGTTTTGTCAGAGCTTATTTTTTGTTTAAACGTTTGTTTTGTAGTGTTTTTTTGTACAAATCATTGTATATTGTACATTTTTGATTTTTTTATGGATTAATCATTAAATATGTATTACACGTGGCCAAAATTGACTGTAACAAAATACCTCACGAGTTCTGCACTCTTTAACTGGATATCAATGTCAACAAAGTCACAATCTATAAAGCACTGCAGCTAGTCGTGTTTTTAAAACAAATTTCGAGATGTAGGAATAATTAAAAAACGTATATTGAGAGGAGATTAGTTGTAAATTTCTTTCCAAGTTATGTATTATAAAGGTACTATATAACTATAGGTATATAATATATATATCACCATAGGTGATATATTTTTAAAATTTTCTTAAACTTAAACTTAAACTTATAGACATTTGTAATAAAAATTTTTATTAATTTTCCAGTATTTAATAAAATACATATTTTTTATAATTTAAGAAAAACCTAGTTTAATGTCTAATATTTTTTTTAAATTTAATTTTACATTTATATATGATTTTTTTTTTGAGAAAACTGCTAGCAGTTAGACTGAAAATTAATAATATTATGAATTCCAATAAGGCAGTAAAAATGAAGATCGTAGAAATTATTAATGGGAATACTATGTCGTTTTACTTTGTTATTATTCCCGAATAAATTATTCATATAAAGCGCTATTAATAAATGACTGAATGAATTGAGTGTGCATGAATTTTAGGAACTAAAAGAAGTTTGTTTTTCCATTATCGTTAATTATTATCAATTTCCATGTTAGAATTCAAATTATATTATTAGAATAGTTATTAAAAAAAGTATAAACATTTGAAGTCGTAAACGTAGTTAAGTAAGCATATATGTTTTTTTTTTATTAATACCAAGTGCTTATATGCGGGCAATGTTTGTTAAAAAAATAAGGGTAATTACTAATTATTATAATGATATCATAAGAATGTGTTATCAATCCCGTATTAATGACCATCGTCGCATTTTGGATAGCCTATGGGTTACGACATTTTAATTTACAAATACTATTCTTTTTCCTTCAGTCCCCCGTTAATATCATGTAATATTCATTTAAATTTGTATAAAAAATAATGTTTTTAAGTAATGGTTGATAAATAAAAATTAAAATTTGTATAATATTGTCATGTTTTATAAAAAAAATAGCACAATATTAATTCATTTTATTAAAAAAAAAAAAATAATAGCTTCCTTGCTCCATTCAGAATTTAAAAGCGCTGACATAAATCAAAAATTGTCCCTTTTAGCGATATAAAATGTGTAAGACAATTCTATATCTTTTACAATCCATACGAAATTCTCTTAATTTTGTACTTACAACTATCTCATAAACGTAGGAACTTTAAATTAAATACATCATGTAGATATTTTTAGCGTAAAATCAAAAAGTTTTAACTAGATATTATACGTGGAGTCTAATTAGAATACAGTGTTTTGTTTTGTTTTCTTAAATTTTACAAATTGTATATACTTACAAAACATAGGTAACATGATATTTAATAATATATTATATTGTGAGTTTTAATTTTATTTAGTTCAATCTCACGTGGGGTTAAGAACAAATGTGTACGATAAAGATAATAAAAAAAAAAAAAACGAGTCTTAGGTTTTAAGCTCAAACAATTTTTTCAGAACTTTCGAGAATCCTGAATTATTATGTTAAGAAAAGCGAAGGATGTCATATTTTTTCTGAAGAATATTATTAAATGTTATATATGGGATTATTAATTATCATGTACAGTTAATATTTTGATATAGAATTATTGTATTCGAGTCTTTATAAGTAATGTTATTATTATTTATTATAGCAATGGTGGCCAAATTTTTTTTGTGACGAAATCGTTTACCCATTCACGTTAGGTAACATTTGTTGTTTTGCTATTTTCTATGCCTCTAACACTTTTAATTCCTACATATTTGAATTAGTAATTAAAAAACGACTTGTTTTATGTCACAATAAAATATAGGTACTTAAAATTAAATTGTAATAAAAAATCTCAGATACAAAAGAATAAAAATAAATATTTAATAACTGGATTCCACTAAAATTACTTTTGAAGTCACTAAATAAAAATTATATACATTTCATTTATTATATATGGGGGGTAAATATTATTATTTTTAAATATCAAAGTTTTATAAAACTTTTATATAAGCTGTAATTTAGTTTTTTTTTTTTATTTACCTTTTTATTTTTGTTTAAACGAAATGCTGAGTTGGTATCTTTATTTCATTTTATATTTGCTGTAGTATTTATATTTTAACAGGGTTGATCTACGTTTATAAAATTATTTAGTCGATATATAGGAGGTTACCTACTTATTTATTCTTAAAATGCAAACTATTTCGAACTCTTTAATTTTTTCAAAATTTTCTTTTTTCGCTGTATGAAGTTCGATTTGGATTATCCGAATGTTATCTCTATACAAATTTACCATGTTCGTAAACTCAGAAATATGATTAGAAACTAATAGTTAATAATAAGTAATTCCTATATTAATTTGTTTAAAAAATATTAAATTTATAATAATAAATTTCCGAAATGTTTTGTGGAGTGTAGATTTGACGATCAATATAGTTTATAGTTTAAACAGTCAACAAATTACATACATAAAAAGGATTAAGAAAAGTGCGTATTATTAAAAATTTTAAATTTAAATTTAACTCTGTATTTATATACCGTGAAATAATTATAATCGTATATCGCGTGTGATCAATATATTCGGATTTGTGTTAAATTAGCTCATTTTCATCTGATATACGTTTCAAATTATTAGCCAAGTAAAATATTTACAGCGTTATAGACATTTATAGTTGATTTTACATATTATCCTAAAGTTTCATTAACGGTTTGTGGTTTAAAGGCCATTTTCATTATTGCAAATTTCAATTACGTTTGACGGGTATTTAAGGTGTTCTCTTTACTATAAATTTAGAAGTTATTTATAGCAATTCTAAGTTGTTAATGCGGTTTAATTATATGTAGACCATGGGACATTGTTTTAGAAATTTTAAACGTGTTTCTATAAGGGTTTGCGACGAAAATTTCGTGGTGTAAATTTTGGATCACTATGATCGTATAATAGTGTGTCATTGTAAATTATTTATAAGTAAAATGTACTTCTCGATAGCCGATTCATCATTTTCACATCGTGTTAAATGTATGGTTGTCTAGATATTTGATACGTTTGCTACAAATGCCATGAATATCGTCGTAATGTCAGTAGATATTAACGTTTTCTGGAATCTGCATACTTGAAATAACCACTTTATGTTCAATTTTCAATCTACAGATGAGATCATTTCAACATTTTAGCACACTCTTTCTTCAGAAAACCGCATATGAACAACACAAAAATAAAAAATATTATTATTATTTCATACATTAAGTAAATTTAGTAAAATAGACGAACTGACGCAACTGGTCAGTTTATATTGTTTAAAATATGTTTACACAATTTAAATTTTTATCAACTTAAGAAACTTATCACTGAGAAAATCAGCATATTATTGTAATTCTTCACAAGTAAAGAATAACAAAAACTTCTCTCTAAGTTTATAGAATCTTTGTAGGACACGCCCACGGGATAAATATCTAATATCTATGTGAAATAATAGTTGGGTGTGTTCACTATCAATAGCAGAACACAAATCAGTAAACAACCTTGATTTCAAAGGTTTACTTTTAATGTAGTTTACCATTTTAACAATAGTTTGCAATACCTCATTGAGCCTATACACCCAAAGATTTAGAAATGAGAGCTTCTCTGTGAAAGAAGCAATGAGTGAAAATAATGTCTGGGTTTTCTTTCTTGACTAATGCCAAAATACCGGATCAATCATAGCAGGGCATCCATCTTTACAGGCACTCAAACAATATTGCCATGACTGCATTGGTAGTCGTTAAATAATTGCTAACCAAATTAAAAATGTCTTGTCCTTTTGTAGTTTCAGGAAGGTCTTTGCAAAATAAAAATTGTTCTATTAACTCATAATTGTGAATAAATCTTACGAATGTTACAACTTGAGATTTTCTGGTTAGATCTGTAGACTCATCTAATTGAAGGGCAAACAATTCAGCTGCTTTAAGTTTTTCATTTACCTGAGATTCAATATCATTAGATATATCTTAAATACACCTTCATACTGTGTTATTAGACAATGGAATTTTCCTAACTTCTTTTTCAAAATCTTTGCCAAATATAATTTTAACGATTTCACAGCATGCTGGTAAAATGGTAAAATGATTCAGCTGTCGTATGGAATTTAATTTTTTTTGTTATCAGTTCAGCCACAGCATAGCTAGCTTCCTGTGCTTTATCTTATACAGTTGACTGTTTTATAAACTTTGAAGCCTGGCTGTTTTGATTTGAGACTAACCTTTTGAAATAATCAAGAGGCTTTTCAGCTGCATAATCATATTTTGTAAGTATGTGTCTTTTCAACTTACTTTTTACCATAGCTTCGTTAGATAGTTTTTTCCACTACAAATAAAGCATTGAGGTATGGGTATTTCCCCACCAGTAGACGTGAAACCGGATGATAAGTAGCTTTCATTATATTATCGAAACTTATTATTTGATCGTACAACAATATTGTTTTCCACACTTACCCCAACACACGAGTATCGGAACTCGGACGAGGCAATTCTTCAACATTAACACTATGATTACTTCTATTCGGACCAGGTAATTTGTTATATTCTGTGTCAACACTATGAGCAATTGTATTTGGGAAAGACAATTCCTCATTTAATTTAGGTTTCTTAATTAAAAAAAACGATCCATTATACGTGCGTGATACGTGGTACGAGTGCCGTCCAAAAAGAGTGTATAAGATAAATTTCCGTTTAAATAAAAACACTAGTGCAAACAAGTTTACTTCACAATGGACGACTAACGACTAACCAGTATTAAGTAAATAATACAATTTAATAAAAAATTGTGAACATTGTGAAATTGTAAATACAATATTTATCAAAAATCCAAGATAATAAGAATCAGGTAATCGCCGATAAGAGAATCTTTTTAAAGCTATTATCGGAATTTTACGTAAACGTACCTATATCAAGGACATTTTGTTTTAGTAAAGTTTTCGAACACAACGCAAGTGTAATGTCGTTCTAATGGTTTGTTATTCAAGTGAGTTGACTATTGTCGTGAATAATCATAAAATCTCAATACTGGTTGTATTATAACGAAAATATTAAATAAGAGTTATCGTTTTAATAATATACAATAAAATCTATTGAAAAATGATATAATTTGAAGATGACGCTACATAGCTATGCATTATTTTATAATATGATATATACATAATATTTTATGTATATTTTTTTTTTACTTACTTTTTTATATTTGATATGAGGTTTTTTTTTTATGAGATTTACCTAGTATTTAACAATAATTTTTAATGTATTTTTTTAAATAAAATATTTCAGTGATAAAATTTTAAAATAACGCTTGTTTTATATAGTATAATACATAATTTTTTTTTTTAAATTGACGAATACAAATTTATTGGGATAAATTGAATAAGGGATATTTCTAATGGGCATATTTTGTATATGGGATATTTTGAATATGGGATATTTTATATATGGGATATTTCTAACGGGGATTTTTTGAATGGGGATATTTTGAGTGCGGGATATTTTGAGGGTGAACCACATTATCCATATTGTACACTCGGATACATTACATGAGTGTATTGATGCTTTAATATTATATACCTAGGTATATACTATATAGGAATCCATTTGTCAACGGTCAAAGAAAAACACTAAAGTCAACATAATTGTGCGTTTAAAATAATTGTGTAGATTATTCTCATAATCGTCGACAGTGACATACATATTATATAATTTGCATTATATATTTTTGTGTGGTAAATATTGTTTTATATTTTATTTTGTCTATATAGGTTTTACTGTCGTTACCGTTTGAAAACGATGATCGAAAATATGATGGAACAACCAATATAATATAAATATCTAAATTGTATTGTAGGTTGTAGTGCGTTTGTGCATAATATAGGTACTTAATATATTTTATAACGAAATAATTCCTATTCGAATATAAAAAATAAATAAATACACGATACATGTAAATGCACATTAAGTACATATTATAAACATATTATATTATATACATAATATATAATAAACATATATTATATATATTATTATATTATTATATATTATAAATATCAAAACTGGGCTAAGTTACTTCATTTTAGTAACGGAGTAGATTGCAAATTTCTAAAATGAGTAAAATTTACTTCAATTATGTACCCTAATCAAGTTACAAATTATATAGACTGAATTTCAGAATATACAAGTATGCAATATACTAATATATAATAAGTTTTACTTTATATGAATTTACGACAATATGACGATGACATAATATTATGTCTCTATTTAATAAAAGTATTGACCTAAAAGTTTGAACTTAAAACCTAAATCAATATATAAAATATATATATATCTAAATAGGTAGGTAAATAATAATAATAAATCTTTTATTTTTATTTTTGATAAATATAAAAGTAACAGTATTATAACTATAGAATTTGGATTGTAATATTCTAAAAAGATAAAAATGCATTTATAACCTTAATTCCAAAAAAGGCTCAAGCAGAAAAAGTATTTATATTCTAAAAACTCATTAAAAAATAAAAGTACTCTTGAAATTAATTACCCATATGCATATACATTTTTTTGTTGATGAAATTCTGAAATAAAAATGTTATAAAATAAGATGAAAAAAAAGGTTAAAATATTTATTAAAAAACTAGGTTAAATTTTATTTTCCACATTTTTTTTCGGATTTTTATAAAAATGTCAAAATTATTTTGAAAACTTCAAAACTAACGAAATGTTAAAAATATAAAAATACACAAAAAGAAACTTCATTATTAGAATAATATGTATCTAAAATACATTTGTACCTTTAAGATTTTTAGTTTATTGATTTTTTTTTCATAAACACTTTTCAATGTGTTTTACAGTCTATTTATTTTCAAATTTTTAACGTAGAATCATTTTTGCTTGTGTCTGCATGCACACGATGGGAAATACACAATCTCCAATCAATGAGTAGGTATCAGAATAAAATTTAACCTCTACACATATTACTTTCATAGTTTATCGTCACAAAAGAACAATTATTATTTTGTTTGGGTTCACAATAAGAATTAATTAAGTACCTATAGGCGAATACAAACATATGGGTTCCTATATAGGGGAGATTGGCTTAATATGACATACCATTTTTTAAACTTGACTTTTAAAAGTAAATATGTAAATATTATAAGCTAAAACTCGAAACTTAGACATACATACTTATTTCTATCCCGTATAGATGAATATAGATGAAAAATGTCTAAAAAATTAATTATTTTTTCAAAAAACTTAATTTTTTAAAAATGATGTAATATGTCATTTTACAATAAGGGGTCGGTAAAATGACATCCCTACTTTCATAAATTATATTTTTTTTTAATTTATACAAATATACAAATATTACTTATTATTTGTTTAATTGAATTGATTTTTTTGTTATTTGAACAAATTAAATCATTAACATTTAACAATATTTAACAATAAATTTATAATCACTAATAACACAATATTCATAATGCTCTACTAAAATGATAATCATTTATTTTAATCAAAGATAAAGATACGTTTTACGATTTTAACAATATTTAAACTAAATTTCTGACCACGATTGTCGTTTGGTTTTACGACTATAATTTGATACTGTTTTTTCTAAAAAAATCGAAATTTAAAATTAAATAAACATTGGTAGGTACCTAAAATGTATACATTTTAACTCGGGTAAAACGACATACCACTATGTAATATTTCCCGATATTATAAAAGTTTTTCAAGACTATTTTCTCATATAATTAATACCAGTATGCAAGTTAGATGATAGTTATATAGTTATATTATAGTTAGATCATAGCTTACATTTTGTTCTACAAAAAATGTGGAAAAAACGTTAAAGAAAAATATTATTATATTTTAAAATGAATATAAGTTATTAATGTTAGGAATAATATTATGGAGTCTATAATATATATATAAAAATTTGTTTGGTCATCAAATAACAATATTTCCAACCATAATATTGATGGGTCATATATTGCCCTAGTATATCATATTAAGTCGGTCTCCCCTACCTATACTCAGTGCTCCATTTGGAAAAATAGAAGAAGTAGTACTTTTGGGATTTAAATAAATGAGCGTTCTTTCAAACTATGTAACTCGTATAATGTAAAAAATAATAATTAGTAAGGATGCTTTCAAAATATTATAAAATAGTAGAGGAGCTCTGTCCCCCTTCACATTTCCCAATTCGAGCACTGCCTATACTAGAAAAAGTTTTTAAAATATGGATTTTTGCCGAACTATAATTCAAAACATTATTTGAATACTAACACAAATTGTTCGAATATTTTACAAGAAGATTGATATTCATGGTATAGCTATTTTGTATTTTTTTTCCCACACATTGGTGTCATGTCAACGTCACGTTATAATTAAGTAGACAGAACTACTCACGTAATTATTATATAGCTATAAAAACATTAAAAACTATAACATTATATATCCTATAAGAACTATATCCAGTCTTGATTTACTCATTTTTTTCGTGTACCTACATGTGTACAGAATTTATTTATTTTTATTTCTATTATCAATTTTTTTACCTTCATTCTAAAAAAAAATTAATTTATTTGTAATACATTATACAATGTGGAAATACCATTAATTTGTTGGGGTATTGTTTTTGATTAAAAATTATTTTTGAGATTCCCGCAGACATATTTAAATACTCGGTCATTATCATGATACTTTAAATGGATATTTTTCACCCAAGAGTGTATACCCTGAAATTACCATTACAAATAATATTTCGTTATTTCAAAGAATGGTTATAAAAATTATGTACACCTACGTTAAAATATTGATTGTTTAATAATTAGTTATAAAATGAATATATCATGGAATTAATTTTTTTAATGATCCTTTCAGGAGTTATATAACTGAATAAAATATTATTTTCTTCTGATTACCAATCCATTAACTATTATTTTCTTGTAGTGTTCTCTATACCTAGTTAGATTTCTTATTAATTTCCAGATACCAATAACTACATCCTAAAGGCCTAGAATCTAGGTCCTACTTAACCTTATTACCACGGTCATACTCTGAATTGTTTTCTTTCCACACTTTCTTATTAAATTATTGGTTCCATTAATTCCTAGTGTTTAAGTATGTCTTCTACAGATATATAAGTAAAATTATCGAATAGTAAAATGATTAAAATTTTAAATATTATTATAATAGATAATATCCCCTGTTAGTTATATAGATTATAATAAAATATAATATTTTCAAATATAAAATATCAAAACAATTTATATAAATAATTGTCATGTTTTTTTAAATTTTATGACTGACTCTAACAGGTGTTTGCTAAATATATAAATATACAAATTACAACTTTGAAACATATAATATGTAATTTATCATAAGTTTAAAGTTATAAAATAAGTATATTTATATTTGAATTCTCTTTTGGAAATCTATATTCTATAATACATATCTCTTCTAAATACTTTTTTGTGGAAGTATTTAAATACATTTTTAAAAGTTCTCTACAAGACTTAATATTATTTACACACAATTATATTTGATTTAAATTATTTTACTTTTGTATTTCCCGTCAAGATATTTTGAATGAAGTATTTTTCCCAAGATATTTTTTCAGGTTATCTTGACCTATCCATTCGTATTGTCTATTTGTTGTTTCTACTTTCTGAAATACTTTACAGTATTTTTTCATTTATTACCCTATATTAGTCCAACTTTTGTACTTACCTGATACCTGTATTATTTTATCGCACTACATTAACGAAAGCTTTTATTTTTGATTATTATATTTTTTACCATTATTCATGTTTCAATACCATATTATTGTATAACATAGAAATTTGCAAGATATGTATATAATAAACCGTTTAGCCTTTAAAAGAACGACGTTTATTTATTTTGTGATCGACTCGCGAACACCCGTGACACTCGTGTTTTTTAAATAGAAAGTGAATTTGAAATATTTGATTAAAGTTACATATTTTTAAAGAATATAAGTGGATTTTAGACTATTAAAATAAAATGAAAATGTAAAAAAAATATTTCACTAAAAGTCCTATTAGATTATATATAATAATAATAAAAAATCCGGTCAATAGGGGGTGGAAATACTTAGCTTGATGCGTAGGATACTGGTGGTCTATATATTGAATTTGAAAGCAATAATAAATCATTCTTTTCGTTAAATGATTCTGAATGAAGCTTCGGTGTATAATAATATTATTATTAGCATTTATATGGCTAGTAAAAAATACAATGTCCATATACATTATACATAGTGCTATAATAAATATTTGGTGTAAATTTCAGGTTTTTGGTATTTAAGTTTAATAATCAACAAATTGTAATCATTTTCATTATTTTTTGGTAGTTATAAATATTATGTATCATCTATATAGTCGTTAACCATGATTAGTTTATTTTTTATTTTTTGATTTATAATAACTTTTCAGCTTATTTCCCTTAAAAAAGGTAGTTTTTCGTTACGGTTTTGAAAATTACTTGGAAAAATAAAACATGACCTTTAAAAGTACCAACTAGAATAAATGTCAAAAACCACTATACCAGAAAACTTTTACTTTACTCCGTCTGTCCAAAAAAATTTAAACATACTTAAAATTAATTAATAAATTTAAAAAAAAACCCATCATTGTAAAACGAATGTATTCCTAGCTAAGCTCAGAATCTAAAAAATAATACCTACTGGAGAAATTCAATTCCGTGGGCCCGAATCAACATTATAATGATAACACTTCGGTGAATACTTATAAGAAAAATGTATATATCGTTAATAATTAATTAATGAAAATGAATGACCAGATGAACACGTTAAATTTTTTAAAGAACGTGAACACTGAACGTCTTGTTTTTACGCATTGAACGTAAATGAATTAAATTCTCAACCAAACACTGCTAAAATATCTAGAAATATATCGCTCGCTCGGTTCATAATTTCATATCGGAAAGTTTATCAATAATAAAACATAGGCATTCAATTTAGATATCGGTTTTAATTGCACCTAAGCATAAAATAAATACATTTATTCGTTATTCATAAATCTTTATAATAAAAATACAATTTTTAAAGTATTCATAAATCATAAATAATTATACTTATGTTTGTTTATATTTTTCGGTTTCAGGGCTTTTGGATTCATTTTAAATGTTCCTGTACAAGATCGAATCGAATAATCGGACTGATGTGCAGCCTAGGGTTCAAAACTCGCAATAGTCCATCGCAGAAAACGTCATTGCGTTGGGGCGACTGTTGTCTGCTGCATTTCTGAACCGACTGCACTATACTGTATACGAAGGCATTAAATTAAGCGGTCTAAAAGAAGAAAAACTATTACGCGTCAAGTTTTCCGTTTCTTAAAAGTTACCTATATATAAATCTGTTAACGAAAAGTATTTCATTATACATATCATATATTCTATATATTTGTTTAAATTTTGTTAAATACGTTATTATTGATACATTTTATCAGTGTAAAACGTAATAAAACCTATATAAATATATACCTACGTGGTTTTGTTACCCGATAATGTGTTGAGTGTATAGCATAAATCCAGTTTGTGATTGAAATTGATTTCAATAGTCTATCGGAAGTGAACTGAATTTAATTTGGAAAAATCTACACTCGTACAACAAATCGTCCGTGAGTACTATAAACTAACATAATTTAATATATAACATTCGGTCCTTAGTTTAAACAAAATATTATATAATAGATATTATATTAGAGTATTAAACATAAAAATACAATATGACATACTATATAATAATAATATTAATAATATAATAATAAATATATATATATATTATATAAATTTACATAAAAATAAATTAAAATAGTGAAATAGTGGATTTTAATATATTTTAAACGAGTATAGCTATTGATTTGCGAAATAAAAGATCAAGTTTTAGTTAAGTAACTGATTTTCAGTCCTTGAAAACGTTATTAATATTTTCGTTGTATAACGTTATCGAATTTTTTTGTTTATATAACGTTATTATATATAATATATATTCTATACAGAGTGTTTTTTTATAACGAATACTGAAAATTCGTTCACATGCTTAATGAGGACTCAATGACGGAAATTTTTTAATTTTTTTTCTACCTTTAAAACCTAAGTTTTTTCTTTTTTTCATAGAATATTGACATAAATATAAAAAATAATTATATGATATTTCTTGCAAATTCTCCTACAAATCGATATGTCACATATATTTTTGATAATTTTTGAAAATTGTTTAGCGTTTTGTTGCCCGATGTCATGCTATGATAAAACAAGTGATGTGACATATCGATTTAGATGAAAATTTTGCAAAAAATGCAGGACATGAAAAATCAGTTTTTTTCGTTAAAACGTTTTTCGTTTTATAACATTATTAATATTTTTTCGTTATGACGTTTTTCGTTTTATAACGTTATCGATTTTTTTCGTTATAACGTTATAATTACGTTTTCAAGTCCTGACGAATACATTAATCTATTGTATATATACAGAGTGCGTGACTTAAGTGGTATGATTACGGACTTCAAATTCTATATAAAATACATCATTTGATCATAAACTGAGTGTTGGAGTAAAGAAGGATAGTCGCGTTTTTGCTCTAAAATTTTAAAATTAAAACTAGATAAAAGGGAATTGTACGACTAGTGAGTATTTCTGGGCATTGGATAATTAAAATAAATCATGATATATTTTATTACATTTAAAAACGTTTACATTTCAAATCAGTGATATGAATACCCAAAATAACTGGATATTATCTTCTTCTGTATTATTATAATTATTCATCTAAATAATGTAAAACTAGAATTCCAAAAAAAATTGATCACCTGCAGGAAATGAAAATTCTATATATCAAAATAACGATTTGTTCAGAAGAATTGCTCATTTTGCATAAGTTAGAACTTTTCATATTCTATATCTCAGTAAAAATAATGTTCGGAATAAAGAAATTCTAAGATAAATGAAATAAAAAATTATTTTAAGTGTATAAAACGGATTTTTCTTTTTAAAAAATTTACTTCGTAACTTTTTATTATCAAGTGATGTATTTTATAATAAAACAATGATATTTTAAAAGCAGCTTTTCTAAAATTTATATTATTTTATTATATTATAATAAATTAATAATGAATGACCTGTAGTAAATTATATTTTTAATCATTTTCCTTATTATTATACTATTTGCAGACAATGAACGTTATAGGTGTGATATCTATAGTCTTCTTTTATTGTCTTATTCTTTCTGTTGGACTATGGGCCGGAAAGAAAAAACACACGGGGAATTCAGAAGAAGAAGTCATGCTGGCTGGTCGAAACATCGGACTTTTCGTTGGCATATTTACTATGACAGGTATAAGAATATTAAGGCTCTGAGTTAAATGCCCTACACAATAAAAATGAATACTATTAAAAAATTAATTATAATCTAAAATCTAAAAGAATGCCTTCAAAAATGTACTTAAAATGGTAATATTTTTGAAATTTCGATGAATAAAAAATAAAAATAAAATAAATACCCAAATAGAAAAAGCATTGCTATGGTCTAAGAAATGAAAATAATTTTAAAAATATATCAAAAATTAATTATATATATTTTTTTATTGTTGACGATATAAAGTACAAATGTAATAAAACAAATAAAAAAATATTGTTTTCAGGTTTCATTTTGTTAAATATTTTATATTTAATTTTTAAAACTAGCTCAAATATTTATTTTCAATATTTTTAGAGAAATGTCAAAAAATTACATAATAATGAAAATAATTTCCAAAAAATGTAAAACCCTTTTAAAATTAAACAAATCAAGAAAAATGCAAATATTTCCTAAAAAAGTTTTGTTATTAGAAATGTATATATAATATATACAAAATGTATTTGTAGCTTGAAAAGCAAGAATTAAAAAAAAAAAAAAAATTGAAAATGTACCTAATGAAATTTAAAACCTGATATTATGATTTAGAAACCATAATATCCATATAGTTATAGCAAAAATATAAAAATCTAAAATATTCATATAAAGAATAATAAATATAATATCTACCTATACCTACTAAAAGTACTTAACTTTAGTAATAATTGAAAAACATTAATTACACTTTAATTTAAAACATCGTTCGACATGTTAAAGCTATTTTTTAAAAGCATTTTAATAAGGATAGTATTTTTGAGAGTGTTTATGTGTTATCACTTTTTCGTCTCATATTGAAATTATTTTACATACTTTCAGATAGGTACATACTATAGGTATATATATGGATATTTTCACTGTTTATCATGTAAATTATATGAGCATATTTTTAATAAATTTACGTGTTTTTTTTAAATCTAATTTGAATATCAGCGACCTGGGTCGGCGGAGGATATATTAACGGGACGGCCGAAGCAATTTACACGTCAGGTTTGCTGTGGTGTCAAGCTCCGTTCGGTTATGCTTTAAGCTTGGTTTTCGGTAAGTATTACGTTATGTGTGTGTTCTCTGATGCAAACTGAATCCCAAACTACTTGACTATTATGTTTCAAACTTTCAACCTGTCAGATATGTACACACAAATTTGTTGTTTACACCGTAAAAATTACAGTGAAAAAAATTAATATTATTCCCTGCAGTTTTAGTACAACAATGGAAAAATTTTACCGTTTTAATTTTTTAAAATCAGTTTAATTCAAATTTCTACTCGCGTCATTTTCATTATGAGCAATTTCTAGCGTCTACTCTAAAAGGCTAGTGTAAAATATTTTAAACTGTTTAAATCAGTATGTAAATTGAACACTAACCCTATACAAGGTTTTTGCAAGATTATTTATCATATTAATTGCCTGAAGGGACTCAACTCAGAGTGTATGATATCAGAGACTCGATTAAATATTTTCGATTTTTCTTCTGTATACGACCGCCACATAATAATCATATCTAAAATGCGTATTCGCAAAACAAAACAATATGTTATCAGTTTTTATAGAGACGTTTATTGGCGATTATGTTTTTGTACGGTTTTGCTATTTAATACGGTTATGTGTCCAATACATTGCAAAAAAAAAAAAAAAAAAAATGATTCGACTATACATTATAATTGTGGACGGATATATATATTTTTTTTTTCAAAATATTGTTTTGCTTTTCCAGGATTTAATAGACAAATTAGGTTTCGGTGTAGAATTTGTATGCAGTTGGACAAATATCAATACTAATTGAATGTACAATTATTAAACAGGTGGCATTTTTTTCGCCGATCCGATGCGCAGACAAGGATACGTTACCATGTTAGACCCGCTGCAGGATTGTTTCGGCGAGCGTATGGGAGGACTATTGTTTCTGCCGGCGTTGTGCGGTGAAGTGTTTTGGTCCGCCGGAATATTGTCCGCTTTGGGTATGAACCACATCGGAACAATATCGTTTATATTATATTTTATATAGTTTGTTACGACAATTATTATCATGTCATTGATATGTAGGGGCCACGTTGAGTGTGATCATCGACTTGGATCAGGCCACCAGTGTCATCTTGAGTTGTTGCATCGCAGTGTTCTACACGATTTTCGGTGGATTGGCCAGTGTCGCATACACGGACGTCATTCAACTGTTCGCCATATTCATCGGATTGGTACGTCACAATCATCCGCAGTTTATCCTCATGTTTTCGACCGTTTTGAAAAATACATTTTTCAAAAGTCCAATATTTTGAATACTTTGTATTCGTGTACGTGTCCGAAGAGATTCGATGGATTTTAGTGTATAAAAATTCCTAGTAAATTTACTGGTGAATTTTGATAAATTGTTAACATTTAAATGTTCTCTTAAAGGTCGACTTACACACACCGGTGCCGTGCCGGTTCCGTCATCGTCCCGTGATTCCATCGCGACTGGGTTAAAAATATTCTTCTACGGGCACTTAATGGGCGGGGGTTTGACCCTCGTTCAGCCAGGGACGTCATTTCAATTTTTATTTCCGGATGTGCGAACATTTAGACAGCACAACATTAATATTTCATCGGGCTCATTTACAAAAGAAAAAATTTTATTTACATACATAATTTATATAATATAAACGTAAATATTACAAATATACTATTAAAAACATAAAATATTATCATAAATATTTTAAAATTGATATTCATATCATAGTTACGTTAATATAAATATATTAAATAAGTTGACTATATGTTGGTGCATTGAAGCATTAAGGGAAGTGCAATTATTAACGATTTTAAGCCGGTGGTGCCGTCGCACACACTACTACCCCCCCCCCCCCCGAAAATAACGCCTCTTCGACCGGCATGTGATGTCGCCGTCATCGTATCGTGAACGTGTCATTACTAGCCAAAAATATTTCCATTTTTCACAGCCGTAATTTCATTTGTGTTCTTATTGTATTATCATTATATTTTTACTTTATATATCTTATAATATTATTCTGAAATATTCAAATAACTTTGTTCCATCATCAATCAATTCCTTCTACAATTCCCTTTCTGTTGGTCTATTTTTCCATGCCTGACGGACCCATTTATGTTTTTCTTATTTTTTACATGCTCTTCCTATTCTTTATCTAAAAACAGAGCAATCATAAACAATTCATCGTCCAAAAACATCGCTATCTTCGCCACTCAAATGGACTGCCTAACAATGAATGATATACTGTATAATATTGTGAATAAGAACCAATATGTCATAATCATTCACGTCACTGTTGTGTCTAAATCGATCTTAAATTTAGAATATTCTTTCTAACTGTCAACTATAATATTTATGTGTACATATTTATATGGATGATGATCATACAAGAAGATATTTTTTTCTAAAATTCGGTGTTTTAAGACTTGACTATATAATAAAATTGCCCCGACACTATATTTACTAATCTTTATTTTTTATACAAGGTTTAAGTAAGGAAACAGTATCAAAATGACAAAAATGTTATTACAGTTATATTTTCCATGGCCTATTTTTCTTTGTTCATTATTGTACTTAGTCATTATTTCTATGGAACCAATGTTTCGTAGTTTATTTTTATTTGGCCATTAATATGTATAAATACTCAGATTCGTATTACTAATTTCATAGTGGTTGAGCGTTCCATTCGCGTTGTACAATAATAAAGTGGATTTCGACAAACCCGGATTGGACTTGGTCGGCGAGATCCAAGGAAAGGATTTATTCAGTTACATAGATTATGCGTTACTGTTGGTTTTTGGCGGGATTCCATGGCAAGTTTATTTTCAACGCGTGTTGTCCAGTAAATCAGCATCTCAAGCTCAAATCCTCTCGTTTGTCGCGGCTTTCGGATGTTTTATTATGGCTATACCACCAGTTATCATCGGGATGGTAGCGAGAGCAACAGGTATGGAAAAACTTCCTATTCGGTACATAATTTATATTTATACGATACCAAAAAATCGTTAATTGATAAAAATATAGTACGGATATGTCATTAAAATTTATAAATATAATAATAATATATATTATTATAGGAGAACCAGGAGTAGAATAGGGTACTTATTATTAAAACTAATTTAAAAATTTTTTTGACATACGTTTTCAAAATTACATTATATTTATTTATTTATTTATTTAATAACAGTAAATGCCATACAGATATTGATAAGTAACTGATATTAACTCTTTATTTCATTAATAATAGCTTCTTCTGCATAATAAACATTTGAATTACATTTAAAAAAGGTTATTTGCTTCATTCTTCCCCTACTCTCAGGATAGAATGGGTTACAGTAGTATTAAATATTAGGTAATTTATATTTTACAATACTTTCAAGTACCTATGTAAAGCTCGTCAACTTCACTATTAACTCCCGCATAGAAATTGTACAGAAACCACTATTTGAAACCAGCCTAGTCAGTATTTTTTTGACTTTTTACAAAGCAAAATATTCAAAATATTTCCCATAATTTTGTAATTTTAGCTGATTTATTGCTCAGTTCTTTATCAGTGGAAAACAACGTTTTGCATCGGTTAAACAAACGCGCGTTTCACACACACGGCGTTTATCCATTGCGAATTTCGTATTTTTAAATTAGATTGATTTAGTTTAGAGCGGCTATACACTGCGATTACGACAATCCATCGCGATTTGGCACTGCGGAAAAACGCGATCGGACTGCGAATTATTATCGTCCGAACGTCAAAGTAATAAAAACGCAAACCCCATATTTTCCATATATTATAGTTGTGTGCGATGTAGTTATACGGATAACGAATATCCGCCACGTTTTTATATTGTATTCAATAATACAATAATTTTGTAGGTTTATTGGATTATTAATATGCAGATAACTTACCATTACTAAATATTAAGTATTATTAAATGATTCTTGATTTAATATATATTAAATTAAATTAAATTATTTTATACTTTATTAATATATACTTATACCTATGTAATTATTAATTACAATTAATTAAATTATAAAAATTATTGTGTATTATACAGTATATAGGTAGGTACTAGAATATACCTATATGAAAAATAGTTGCAATAGTATTTAGATATAACTCAAAATTAGCTCAGGTTATTTGTACTCAATGTATGTGTTCGACCATTAAAGTTATTTTATTTTTATAATTTTGTTAAAATTTGATGTGGTACTAATTGTATTATATTCATATAATAAAGACAGATTCTGTATGTACAGAATATTGAAATATGTATGTGATTTATTTATTGTGTCAACTACATTTTACACAATAATACACATATTATGTTGACATATAATATTTTAAAATATTATAAAAACAAAAGGAATATCGCCGAGTGAAAACGTCGTGTATAGATGTGTATGGCGATTCATGCCCAATATTCGCAACGGAAATTCGCGGCGAAAAAACGCCGTGTATAGCCGTAGCTAAAGCCGTATCTGAGGAGTGGGTCTATGGGATCCGAACCCCTTTCGAAATTTTTTCAAGTTTATAGATAGTTTAAAGTTAGTTTTATAGACTTATACTCGGTGCATAGAATTTAAATATTAAAAATCATAGGACAATGTGGACTTGAGAATATTGTTTTTAAATAATAATAAAAAGAAAACCATTAAACTATTTTGATATTTGATTTTACGAGATTATAATATCCGTGAAGCGTGTTTTTATTCAAAAAATTATATTGGAATTGAGCACTTGGTAATATGTCATGTCAACAATTTGTTTTTTTAAACAATTCGCAAAAGTAGAAAGAGTGTTCCGACCTATGCAAAATAGAGTTGTTGAATATTTTACAACATCTTTTAAATTGGAAATAAATGCACTTAAAAGTAGTCAGATTTGTTTTAGACATTTGGGTAATTTTAATGAAAAATTTATGAGGTTTCCAAGAGCCATTTGTAATATTGATTTTGTGAAAATGCAAATACAAAATTATTAATGAACCGTTTTTTTTATACATCGGTTTTTGTAGATTGGAATAAGACAAATTACGAAGGACCATTGCCGATGACTCCGAAGGAAACTAGCATGGTATTGCCAATGGTTATGCAGTACTTAACCCCAGATTGGGTGGCATTTTTCGCGTTGGGTGCGATTTCTGCAGCAATTATGTCCTCAGCCGATTCGAGCGTCCTTTCGGCTAGTTCTATGTTCGCACGAAACATTTATCGGATGTTATTGCGACAAAGTGTAAGTTTTGAATTAACTGATTTTTTTATATATTATATTACTTATACTATATATAAAAATGGCTCTTTTTTCATGAATACAATTCTTATCTGATCTTAGTGTTCCTCCTATTTTTTGTTCTATTGTTATCACAATTTTTTTAGAATTAGTACATTGATATATTTATTATAATAACATTGATTTTACTATCTGGAATGGTCTTAATATACTAAGGAGACAATTAGATCAGTTAAAGTTAGGAGACAATAACACTACCACTAAAAATAGGTAGAAGTAACATCAAAGACTTAATGAAATAATTGAAGATAACCTGATTATAGATATTTTTAAATTCCTAGAATTATTTTAATTTATACTCTGATCAACTTCATAGAAGTCAATGATGAACAATTTCATACTGTGTACTACAAATATTTTAACATTTGTTAATTTTTTACAACTTGTTTCAAATCTTATAATATTTAAAAAATATACATATATATTTTTTAATCGACTTATAGATATATTATAGGTAATAGTATAATGTTTTATATGAAGTTATAGTTTTGATTTCGATTATCATAAATGCAGTTTTCTGATTGCGAGTAAAAAAAATGTCCGTGTATAATCAAATAAATTTTATTTCTGTTTTATCAGTCAAGATTATATATAGACACGCTTTTGGTAATGCATAGGTAGCTGGATTTAAATAGAAGAGTTCTATCATACTGCTTTGAAATTTTTCAGGAAAGCGATGTTGTGATTCTATTTGCAATATATTTTTTTATGATAATAAGTCTTTCAATAATGTATTTTCATTATAAATAAATATAAAAATAGTATAAATGTAGATTTTGAAAAAATATATTGATTTTAAAATCAGGTAGATTTAGAGAGGTCACGGATTTTATTAACAATAAATTGTAAATAAAATCAATATAATATATTATAAAAAATAATATATATAAAAAGAAAATATGACTAGAGTATTCGTAAAAGTGTTATAGGTATTATATTATATGTATTTATTTAAATTTTTATAAGAGTACGAATTAACTCGACCCTGGATGGAATTTTATTGTTTCAGGCATCCGAAATGGAGATTGTTTGGGTCATGCGATTATCCATCGTGGTCGTCGCATTCTCGGCTACAACAATGGCCATCACCATCCCGTCCATTTACGGTCTGTGGTCCATGTGCTCTGATCTGGTTTATGTGATCCTATTTCCGCAGTTGCTCATGGTGGTCCATTTTAAACACTATTGCAACACGTATGGATCGTTATCCGCGTATATAGTAGCATTCTACATACGAATGGCCGGTGGTGAACCTCTGTTGGGTCTTAAACCGATGATATACTTTCCCGGATGGGATGGTGAAAAACAACTGTTCCCATTCAGGACTACCGCCATGTTATGTTCGTTATTAACACTGATATTCGTCTCATGGCTAACAAAGTGAGTGGACGCAACATCAAACACAACATTTGTTGTTGTTTTTCGTTCGAACAATCAGTTTATACAACCAATGATAAGCACGTGTGTGGAGCGACTGGAGAAGCCAAGATAAAGAATGATGAGGTACCACTTATATGTGGCTGAGAAAACGATAGAAAATATGAGAAAAGATAAATTAATGTGACATTGGCATATTCTAAGGAGATGGGACAATGAAGCAATAAGAGTGGTATTATGGATGACTGTAGAAAAAAAGAATAATAGAAGGAAGCCCAAAAATATATGGTTGTAAAAAATTGAGAATGATATAGGAGGGGAGCAAGTGTGAGGGTGAAAAATGTGAAGTGCAATATAAAGTGGTGTTTAAGAGTTAGGATGACTGACTGATTGATCCCAAAACAGCTGGGAGGAATGGTAAGGGAGAAGTAGAAGAATTATATACAATTATATATAAATTGTTCGATCTGTATAGATGTACTCAACATTTCACATTATATTTTGAAATTTTCTTTTTTTTTAGGTACCTATTTCATAACGGTATACTGGCAGCGCATTACGACTGGTTCCATTGTGTGGTGAACATACCGGAAGATGCGGTTCGCGTCGGAGAGCCCCATGAAGGAGAACAGATGACCACGCTAACTTCGGGTAAATGAGATTAACTATTATGAAACCAGATGGTGTACTGCAGATAGTCCCCAAAGATAAAAGCGTAAACGAACTATATCTCCAATTAAATTTACCGTGTGAATCACTTCAGAGGATAACATTATCGCCGATAATCATATACGGTAGTATTTTAGGATGTAATGTTGATAACCCGCCTGATTAACAGTGGTGGTTGTAAAATGTCTATGTACAACAATTTAGTTGGATATATGATCATCCTATCTCGGGTTGTCCTGATCGGAGTGCGTTGTTTAAAAATAATTTATTCTACCCTGGAGTACTTCATCGGGTTTGGTGTATTGATCTGTAGTTTTTGTAAAGTCGTTTCTGACTGCTTCCTACGCCTAACAATACCTCGTTTTAGGTCCGATGGGAGCGCAATATGGTACTACCGTCACCACAGGTTTGATCGGGAAAGACGAACGGAATGGAAGAATAAACCCAGCATTGGACATAAACGACGACGAGACGAGCAGTGCAAATATGACAACGGCGACGCAGAGAAAAGCCAGCGTCGTAGGAAAGGTGTATAAACCGGGATACAACCAGACGACAACCGGATTTTAAATCGGTCAGATCTCATGCAACGATTGTCGGTAGAATTATGAGTAGCTAGTTATTCAATATATTGAAATATTAATAATGATAATACTATTCCTATGCCCTCTATCCGGCCATACCCCATCCCTCCAAATTTTTTAGCAAAATTTCGTGGGCACAACACTATTACGTTTCTCACGTTTCGTGTTGTTTGACTGTTATTTAATAGAATTAGAAAAAAAAAAAAATACTAATGTTTCAGTATTAGAAAACACTGTCATGTCACACGTTTGAAAACTACCTATGCATTATTATCAGTGTTGATTCTTCCAGAAAAAAAATTATAAATCCTAATAATAATATTAATAATAACGAATAGATAAACACGATATAGGGTTATTAAATTTAAAAAATGCCAAGTATAATGGTTCGTAGTTTGAAATAAATAAATTGGCATTTAAATTTAAAGAGATATATCTATATTATCTACACTACTAACATTTTTTTAGAACTAGTATTTTAGAAACTCAAATATGTTAATTATTTAATAAAGTTGTTAATGTGATTGTTGAGCTTTTTTTTTTTTAAAAATGTTTAAATTTAATCAGAGATTTTATGTGCTTTTATGTCTATTTTTAAACATAAAACTTAAAATTCTACTATTATTGTTATTATCGGGAATTTGTTAAAGGACTTGTACAATGATACATATCATTTTTTTTTTACTGTTAAGATTGACAATTGCATATCACTATATGTATTCAATACATGACTGATCCTCTAGGTAAATAGTAAAAAAAAACATAGAATTACATATTTTATAATTATAATAATTTATTTCATTTGATGATATCGGTCGGTTTAAATATTCATCATGTGACTATAATATTATGTATACATAAATAAATTGTCTATTGTTCTATTTTGAAAAATAATATATAAATTACTATTTAGAACCGATCGATTCCTCAAATTGAGAATTTAAAATACAATTTTAAGTAACGTAAACATATCAGCATAAAACGAAATATTTTATTATATTACAATTTCGTAATACCCAAAATCCCGATTTGTATTGTTTTTTTTTTTTTTTTTAGAAAAAATATATTTTATATGTATTATATAAATACAGATATATATATATATTGATGTGTATTTCTCTTAAAAAAGACAATTTAGCTTACTATTTACAAGCAAAAAAAAATAATAATAATAATTGTTATGTAATATTATAATTATTATCATAGAATGAAATATCAAAGTGAAATGTATTTACAACGGAATTGTCTAGTCGATATATATACGTAGTTAAGTAGTATAATAAAAATTTACGTCGTGTTGAAAGTCAATGTTTTTATTGTAACGCGTTGATTAAAAATGTGGTACATCACAAAACTATTCGATTTTATTAAACACTATATATTATATTTAATATTTTATTCTATTTATAAGATTATGGCTGATAAATATTCTCTTAAACAGTCTAGTGACCTTGGCTGAGACTAGATGGCCCAACTCGGTTTGTCCATACGCCCAAAATAGTTGTGAAGTGGTTTAGCCATACAGAGGCTGCGCCTGGGACACGGACTGGGGTGCGGCAAACGCATCAAATCGTATTTGCTGCGATGGTTGTTGTTGTAGCCCATTATTACTTGTTGATTGAGGATGTGCCCCAAATTGACCCGATTTAAGTGATGGATTTGGCGAAGATTGTGACGACGACGATTGATAACTTAAATTTCGTCCGTTCGGGGTGATCACGGAAGGTGTGTTTGTGGACGCACTGTATGTCAGTTGAGGTGACGATGTTGTGAATGTGGGTAATGGTGATTGAGTCGACCCACTATAAGGAAATTGGACGTTGAATTGTGGCGTGGGTGTTGGAAAAGGTGTTGATGGACTGTTATAACTGTACCCGGATCCCCCTGTTGCTGGTTGTTGTGGTCTGAATTGTACTTGTGTGATCTGATTTTGAGATGAACTGTAGCTGTTCAACCCCTGTTGAGGCTGCGTTGGCCTGGCCGTGGTCGTAACTGGTACTCCAGTATAAATGTAACTACCCTGTGGTCTTTGTTGGGCTTGCGGTTGTTTGACTGGAGTATAACTGTTTGACGGCGAAGAACTCTGAGGTTGTTGCGGTGTTCCGTACGTAGATTGTGGTATAGCCGGTTTCACATTATTTTGTTGTGGCGGATTATATGAATAACCACTTATTTGTTGTGGTGGTTGTGTTTGTGGCGTAGTATAGGTGATACTGGGCTGTTGAGACTGTTGATTTGGTTTCGGGCTCGGTGGGTTATAGGAGGAACCTTGGAATTGGTTATTTTGTTGTGTCTGAACAGTGGGAGCATTATATGAATAACCGTTTTGATTCGGTTGCACTTGTGATGTTCCTAATAGTTCAGTTGGTGTATTGAATGATTGAGATGGTATTCCAAAACTGATCGACTGTACAATTGATGGTTGATAAGAAGCACTGTTTACATTAGGTGGGTTTGAATTTGCATTATTTTGTTGGGGAGCTGCTGTAGTCTGTACTGGTATACCATATGATGAGGGCGGTGTAGTGGGTTGTGATTGTTGAGGTGATCCATAATTTGGTTGGGGTTGGGCTACTGGTTGCTGCTGCGATGGATGATTACAATTTGGTTGATTTTGTTGTAATGGTTGTATTGGTTGTTGCTGTTGTTGTGGTAGTGGTGGTCCATAACTTGGCTGTGGTTGTGGTAATGGTTGTTGTTGAGGAGGAAGATAATTTGGTCGAGGTTGTGGTGATGGTTGTTGTTGTTGTGGCGGTGGTGGTGGTGGTCCATAACTTGGCTGGGGTTGTGGTAATGGTTGTTGTTGAGGAGGAAGATAACTTGGTCGAGGTTGTGGTAACGATTGTTGCTGAGGAGGAAGATAGCTCGGCCTGGGTTGTGGCAAAGGTTGTTGCTGTTGTGACGGTGGTCCATAACTTGTTTGCGGTTGTGGTAACGGTTGTTGCTGAGAAGGAAGATAGCTCGGCCTGGATTGTGGCAAAGGTTGTTGCTGTTGTGACGGTGGTCCATAACTTGGCTGTGGTTGTGGAGGTGGTCTATTACTTGGCTGAGATTGTGGTGACGGTTGTTGCTGTTGTAGTGGTGGTCCATAACTTGATTGCGGTTGTGGTAACGGTTGTTGCTGAGGAGGAAGATAGCTCGGTCTGGGTTGTGGCAAAGGTTGTTGCTGTTGTGACGGTGGTCCATAACTTGTTTGCGGTTGTGGTAACGGTTGTTGCTGAGGAGGAAGATAGCTCGGCCTGGGTTGTGGCAAAGGTTGTTGCTGTTGTGACGGTGGTCCATAACTTGGCTGTGGTGGCGGGGATGGTGCATTATTTGGCTGGGGTTGTGGTAATGGTTGTTGTTGAGGAGGGAGATAACTTGGCCTGGGTTGTGGCAAAGGTTGTTGTTGTTGTGGTGCTGGTCCATAACTTAGTTGCGGTTGCTGTTGTGGAAGACTATAACTTGGCTGAGATTGTGATAATGGCTGCTGTTGCTGTGGCGGCATTCCATAATTTGGCTGGGTTTGTGGTAACGGCTGTTGTTGTTGAGGTGATGGCCCATAACTTGTTTGGGGCTGTGATAAAGGTGGTGCTCCATAACTTGGTTGAAGTGATGGAAATGGTTGTTGTTGTTGAGGTGATCCATAATTAGGTGAAGATTGTGGTGATGATTGTTGCAGTTGTGATGGAGGGCCATAGTTTTGCTGTGGTTGTTGCTGTTGTAATGGAGGTTCATAACCGGACTGAGATTGTTCCAGCGGCTGTTGTAATGTGGGTAAGTAACTTGGTTGAGGTTGTGGTAATTGTTGCTGTTGTTGTGTTGGAGGTAAGTAGCTTGTCTGATGTTGTGGTTGTGGTTGTTGTTGTTGCTGTGAAGGTAAGTAGTTGGTCTGAGGTTGTGGTTGTTGTTGTAATGGTGGTAAGTAGCTAGTCTGAGGTTGTGGTTGTGGTTGTGGTGGTTGTTGTTGTTGTAGTGGAGGTAAGTAACTAGATTGTAATTGTTGTGGTCTTTGTTGTTGTGATGGTAGATAACTTATTGATGGCTGTTGTTGCAGAATTTCCAATTCTTGCGGTGGCTGTTGGAGAGCATTGTATCCACGTTGTATCCTTTGTATTTGAGCACTATAGCCTTGTTGTGGTTGTTGTGGGTTATTATAATCTTGTTGAGAGTTTCCAATTAACGTTTGTAATGATTGCAATTGTATTTGAGAAGAATCACCTTCGTTATCTTGTACTTTAAAATCTGTTTTAAAAGTTTCAAATTCAAAAGATTGTCCATAACTTGCTGTACTGGATGATGGAGTATTAATTGATGACGAGCTACCAATTGTTTGTCGTTGACTGGGATTTTGGAGTAAATGTGATACTAGAAAATACAAAACAAATTTTTTTAATTAGCAAAATTGTATTTAAATCCAACCTATTTTTATATTTTTAGCGACTCAAACTCAAATATATAATGGGAATTAGGATTTATTTATATGATTATATGAACTATAGAGTAAGATAAAGATGGCGTTAGCATACAAACTTGAAGTCTTTATACTGCCTCTTGGAAGTGTTACCAATTTTAAAGATTTAAAATATTGTACACATATTTATGATACAATATACAATAATAATATATAAAAACTTGAGTTTTTAAATAATTTCATGTTCTGTGAATAGACCTATTAATTATTATACTAGGTATATGTGTATACAATATACGGTCTATGGTTTTATATTAATAAAATAATAAATAATTTTATAATTAATGTAATAAATGCATATAACTAAAATACACATAAGTGGGTGTCAAATAATAAAAAAATTTACCTACATATATTTATAGTAAAAAAAAAATATTCAATACGAATAAAAGTGATTTCACTAGGTTTTGCAATTTATAATTTTTAACCTCTCTCTCTAGGTCTCTCTCTTTCTTTCGTAACTAATTGGAGTCGAACTAGGTACTTTTTGTGAAAATAATTTAAATAGTTCCTATATATTATAGTGTTGAATTGAATAATAATAAAAAATAATAATTTTAAAAAAAATATGATATTATTGTTTAAATTATACTTATATACACATAAAAAAAATATTTTAATATTCTGAAATATTATTTTTGGTTCTACAATGCACTAAACAACTCGGCATTTTGAATAAATAAAAATGAATGGAAACAAAAATCAAAAGAATAAATATTCTGGAATTATAACAGAATAGTCAAGAGACTTCGTAACGGCGGTTATCTTTTCCAGTGCAGTAAAGTTATCAATTTATAGAATATATACAATGTGTTCTAGTTGATAAGTAATACGTAATGTCGCTTGGCACGGTTTGCCAACCTATCTGTGTTGGAATTAAATATAATCAATTTTAATAGGTATGGATTTTACTATTTCAGCAGTATTATATTTATGGTTAATTATACAAATTCGTTAAGTGTATAATTATGAACAATAAAATATTCACAAATTCACATTTAAAGATCTCAATATGTAATAGTTTATTAAATTCACCTACAAATATGTTCAATACATAATATAACTTTTTCCCCAAAATAAAATAAAATTATTAGATTATACAAACAATCATAGAATAATTTATTTTGATTAATTAAGTCATCATTTGATATATTTTTAAGTGTTTTAATTATTAATAAACCACATTTTTTACTTATCATTAGTCAATTAAATCGAAAAATTATTAATAATTCCTGAGACTTAAAATTTACATTAAAAATGTATGTGTTACCTAACAATATTTTTGACCAATTTTTGGTAATTTATAAAAATACATTTGAAATTTAATGTCCATAGTTTTTGGGTTATTGTTTTTATAAACTGGAGGAGATACCTACTTCATTAATTTTTTTATTTTTATAAATAATTAGAATTTTTAATATTTTTATTCTTGCTAATTTTAAAATTTACATTTTTCTTAAATAGCAACCTGTATTTTTGACTTGAAATTTCGATGCAGAATATTTTTCTATACGTTTTGTTATTTTACTATTGAATAAAAGAGTTTAGATAGAAAGTGTGTGAAATACTTTTCATAGTAGGTACCCTGAACTACTCCACTCTTCTAAATTGAAATACTAATAAATAATTAACTGTTTGTTCAATATTTGATACTGATACAAAAATATTTTCAATGAAATGTTTTACGTCGGAATATTAGGTAAAAAATATAGGTTTCCATTTATGAAAAGTATAATACCTAAGAAATAACAACGATAAACTAATAAAAAAAACTTCTAACTTTTTATAAAAAATATAATGACATAAGTACCTCAAGTTTACAAACAATTTAAAATAAAAAAAAAATGATTAATATTCGTAGAGAAAATTAGGTAAACATGATAAAATAATCACTCTGTATATATTTTTCGGGTAAAAAGTGTTAATTAGGAGTTTTAGGTTATAGAAAAAAATGCATTTTAATTGTTATATTAAAGAGGCCACTATTCAATTTTCAAAGTAGTTTTCTAAATCATAAATTAATACTACTGAAAATAATGGAAAATTATTATAACAGGTATATGAGGTAAACGAGTATAAATTGGAAAATAATATTTTCAATGAAATTCACTCAGAATTGTTTTTCGAATTATACATTTCAAATAGGTTCTAACAGATTCAATATCTGATAACTGTTACAAATATATATATATATATAACAATACAAATTTAAAAAATTTATTTACAAAATACCAAGGTAACAAAATTTCATGTTAAAACCCCCTAGTTTCGCTTATGACTAACCATCATATTTTAAATTAAACAATTTCATAATCGATAATTGATATAAATATCAACTATCATACTCGGATAATAATTGGTAAAAAAAAAAATTTTTAATTGTATTATGTTAATTTAATACTAAAATATATAGGTAGTGAATTTCAAGTCCCCAAGATCATTATTATCCGAATTATTGGGAAATACCTAACATCTAACATAGGTAATTAATTTTGACAATCACGGGTTTTGCGTTATTTTTTGATAGCATTTTCTTGCGTTTGAATAACGCATTTTTGTAAAATCGATAAATGATCCATTTCGATACTGAATAATGGTACTCATAAAACTTATTTTGGAGTACTCCTTTTACTAAAAAAATTTGTATTGGATAAATATGATATGGGAACTTATCGTATATGTGTATTACGATTCTAATAAATACAATGTTAATTAATTCAACATATTAATACTGTGATGGGGTAAAATTACGTCAAAACGATATTTCATTTATTTCGTTTGTGAACAAGGAAATACACAATCCGAAAAGTTGTGTTATGTTAATAACTAAATTTATACAAAATTTAACACATCTGTGCACTAAACATCGATATGCAAAATTCTATATTACTTATCATTTGATAATTTATTGAATCAATCGTTTTATCAAATTTAATACAAGTAAATCGAGTGGTATTATGGGTGTGTATTTAAAGATTATTATCATTTTCACAAACATTTGGGAATATAATATATACGATGTCCTACGAAGATTTACTTATTGTGGTTTCTCCTAAATAAATAATTAGTTTAACTATAATATTAAAATATAAAAAGAAGAAAAACCAAAATATTAATATTTATTGCATTTTCAAATATGTCGTTGATCTTAATTTCATCAAAATAATATGGATGATATGATAATAAGGAATCTTTTAATTCGTTGAAAATTTACTAATATACGTAGGTACTTTCCTATAATATGGATTTTCAAATGTATTTTCCATTTTTAATTAATTACAAAAAAAATTGGGTGAAAGTACTCAAATTAAAAAGTTAGAAGTTAAGTTTTTAATTATTTTTAAAATACATTTTAAATTAAAATTTAATTCTAAAATCTACTAACTATATAACCTTATGTATTTGCTATTTTTTATTACAATGTAGTTACAGTAATTTTTTTAATGTAAAATTCGGTACTCAATACTCAATATAGTCATTTTGTACGTATGATTATTTTTGAAATTGTATTTTGTTTATTATGTTACCATCTGATCATGAAAATAATATTTGACTTTTATTTTAATATTTACAATTATATATATCAATATACAATAATGTCCAGAGAAAAAATCTTTCATGAAATTCAACAAATAATTTTTCCAGTAAAATTGATAATGAAAAACAATATCTTTTAACTTATGACTCAGGTGAATAATAGTATCCTTCTACTTGTATAGTTGTATATAATATTATATGTTATATTATACTCGAATAAAATTAAACCGATAACTATAGCGTGTTTGAGTTTATCACAGAAGGGGGGGGGCGATCTTCTTTAGGTTATACTTTTTGATGCAAGGTGGATAAACTCAAAATATTTTATTTTGTTCAATTTAAGTTGTTACCTAAATACTCTGTTTATTTATTGATATACTATTTAAAACATTTTGGAAAACATTTAAAAACTACAATTTCGGATAAAATACAAATTCGTTCATAACATATAGTAATTAATCTTGTGTAAGAACAAAATTTGAATATTTATTAAAATAAAATGAGAGTATCAAACGATTAACCTTGTATTACATTTTCAATTATTAAAGCTTTAAATTATTACTTTTATAACGTAAACATTTAAAAATCCTTAGTTGCTGTAAATAGCTCTAAATTTGAAAAACGTATGAAAACCTGAAAATTTTATCACATTTATATATTGTGCTTAAAATGTATTCGAGGTACATTTGAAGTTTTCTCTATATATAGGACTATTATTTTTGGAATTAAATCAAAATAAAACTATATACCTATTAGATTATGAAAAATACCTATTGGTACATGTTTTTCTCATTTCTACGTAATTTTTCGGTAGTTTTAATTTATGCTTGAAACTGTTAGAATAATTAAAAACCGCATTTCGTTTAGAATTTAAAAAGTAAATATTATATGTATATATATATTTATATTATATAAATAATGATTTGTATAATAAAATTATCGATAAGGTAACTAGAGGTGATTCCCCTCAAATACACCACTATCCGATAACATGATGGAAAGTCGTGTATATAATATACGACTGCGAAAATATTTCAGTCGTTTCCACAACGTTATGACATTAATTATTCAAAGCCTATAGCTATTGTTTATCACATTGTTATGTTATTTTTCGATTTTTTGTCGTTTTTTCCACCACTATTGATTTTTTGTTTTGTTTCTTTTGTATATATTTAGGCCACGTGTAAGTGCGACTGTTTTTGTTGAAATATCGAACAAATGCGCGAACTCATCTTTATAGACGTAATATTGTATACATATTATATCTACCTACCTAGACTTTATTATATCTCCTCTAATATTGGGTAATATAAAGAGCGTATTCATTGGACTGCAATTTATTTTTCGAATATTGAATATTGATGCATATATATATTTCTATAATTTTATATTACACAAGTTCTCAAGTATAATAGATAACGCGAAAATTCATCAACTCAGTAACACCGAAGGGGAAGAGGCAGAGCTATAATAAAGATAATACATATTTACATTTAGGTTATAAAATAATTTAGAGATTTAAATAGGTATCTGCTATATACCCTCACCTACAACAATTTGGTAGAACCACTGATTCATTGACTAATTGATTCAATTTAATTATTTATTTTTTATTATAATTTATTGAACACTGTAATTTGAAAAATGAAAGTTTAATTTTAATGAAGTTTGTATTAAAAATACCTGAGACAAACAACTCCAAGTATTTTGACAATATACCATATATGAGGCCAGTTTTTACATTTCATATATTAACAGTGGCGTAATTAAGAATTTTTTCTGAGGGGGGGGGGGTAGACAGCTTTTGATGTATGTAGTCATTGAGAACAACGTCTCCACCCTTAACCAAATATACTTCTATATTTTTTTTTAAATATATGTACGCATGTTATAAAAAATGTATATGTGACACACTGTGGCAGGAAAGTCATCGCACAGCTGATATATATCTTCAATGGATGCATCTGTCTAGAGTACTTCTCGAAAGCATGGAAAATGACAACCATGATCATGATTCCAAAACCAGGAAAAGACACCAAGAAACCCATCAACCATAGGCCAATTTCATTGCTAAACACTATGTCTAAAGTTTTCGAGTCCCTTCTTCTAGTTTCTAGGATTTAGAGCTCAACACAGCACCATAACTTATCGACAATATCATTAATAACTGAACAGGAGACAATAAATAGCAGCAGATCTACTAGACATCGAGAAGACCTTCGATAAAATCTAAAACGACGGCCTCACCTTCAAGTTGATCCAAGCATTAGTTCCACCCCAGCTCACCAACAATATTATTTCAACATTTCTAGATGACAGATCCTACTAAATTAAAATTAGAAACAAAAATTTCAAGAAGTTATAAGAAAATCAGCTGGCACCGGAGTCCCATAAGACTCCAGCCTTTCACCTCAATTTTTCTCGATCTTCATCAACGATATACCTCACCATCCAAAATCATGACTGCCCTCTTCACCGATGACACTGTGATTTACGCAACAAGCACTGCAAACAACTACTCTGCAAAAAGACTGCAAGAATAACTCGACTAACTCGGACCCGGGTTCAAAGAATGGAAAATCACAATCTACGCACAAAAGGCTTAAGCAATTATGTTTTTAAACAAGTCAACTCTAGATACACCAGCGATCCACATGCAGGATTAGCAGATCAAATGGTCACATTCAGTGAAGTACCTTGTAATCCACATCGACAGATAGATGACATTTTCTAGACAGGTAAATCGTCCAGCCAACAAAGCTATGGCAGCCAAATTTTTACTACATCGATCAACACAAAGTTCCAAATCTATAAGATTTACATTAGACCAAACCTGATATACGCAGCCACAACATGAGCAGCTAACATATCAGACATCGGATAGATAACCCTGGAAAGAATCCAATCTATAATTCTCAGGACCATCACAAGAGCCAAACCGTTCGTGAGCAACCTGGCCATCTCTAACGAGACGAAAAAAACGTTGCAAAAATCTCAAACATTCATACCACGAACACTTAGCTAGTATAATATTAATGTTTAAATTTAAAAAAAAAATGTTTTGTCCTAAGTATGAGTAATTTGATGTTTTCATAAAAGGTTTGAAAGGTATTAAAATTAATATTAAAATATTCACAATTTGATTATAATAAAGTAATTAGCGTATTTTTAAAAACAATAAAATATAAACCGTGTGATAACCATTCTCAGTCTCTCTAATTATTTGTTTCGTGTTATAAAGATAAAATAAAAAAAAAAATGAAAATTTCGAGTGTTTTTATCTATTTTTTATACATTATCCTGAATTCGGTTTTTTTTAATATATATGTGTATATATTTTAAGATTTTAAGGTTATGCTTCGTTTATTAAAAATATTTACTTACATAGAATTGTGAACTTGGAATATTTTTAAAGTGAAAATTTATTACTATTATTAGGTTTATATATTTATAGCAATTTAAATCAAACATCAATATATTTTTAAATAAATTCATTAACACTAGATCATTTTTTTCTAAAATATATATATTTTTTTAAGGGATTTTCACATTTAATTGGAATAGAGTAGAAATTTACATGTTTTTTGGTTTCTTAATGCTTATATTATATCCAAACCCTAATAATAATGCGGCCGTTGGGTCGTGCGGCAAATGGTTTTTGGGAAATCGGCCGATCAATATAGTGAAACCGTTGTTCGAGAATAATTACGAAACATTCAGTGGTATAATTATAATAATGTTGCCTAGTGGTCTCTGGTCGATGGCGGTGCCTATATAATAATAATATGTACTCGCAGTATTTACTGATAGTGTCTAAAATAGTGTGTATTGCCAAATTTCGTCAGTATGATTATAAATCTTTAAATTTTAAAAATATGTTTTTAAGTTGATTTTTATAAAATATTTAAAATTATATTTAATAAAATATACTAAATAGCCAAATAGGTTACAACAGTGTTATGTCAATTAACATTAAATACCTACGCACATGTTATAATCTATAGATGTTAGACGTGAATTATAATACAACAAAATATATAACAATACATTTATAACGCCAGTAATAAAAAAAGTAAAATAAGTAGTAAGTAGTAAAATTATAGTAGTATTTTAAAAGAACCGGGATTTTTTAAATAATTTTTCAAGGATTTTGTCTAATTTTGTTTACATATGTAATATTCTGTAAGTTGTAGTACGAAATTGAAAATTGTGCAGACAAACTAAAATTTAAAAGATATATTGTATATATGTATCTATATATATATATATATATATATAATACATGGTTTTATATTTATTTATTTTGAATATTCAATGCCTCTAAGGTTACAAAATAACAAATACTTGAAGATACTTACAACAAATTAAGAAATAATATTTATATATAAAATAATAATTATAATAATAATAATGATAGATAAATTTACAATTTATGAATAATAGATGAAATATAGCAAAAAATAAATTTACACTAAGCATAATTATTTGTATGAAACTTACATTTAAAAATTACAGGGTATTTTGAGTTATACGAGGAAACGGCTAAAAGTATCTTTGAGAGTAAGTCAGAAGTATCAATAAGACCATAAAATAATTAAAAAATATATGTGACATCAATATTGACACGTCTCTCAGTTGGACATTTTAAATATTATTATATATTCAGTTAACACCACAACGAAATGACGCAATTTTTAAAAATGTATTTTGTATTTCACTAATACGTTTAATAGATATAACTTCGTGAGAAGACCAAACTATTGAGGAGTATTCAAGAACCAACTGTACCAACGATATACAATTATAGAATAGTTAACGTGGGTATACATATTACAGAAACCCGTAGTATTACGACCTATAAAACCAAGTAAGTATTACATTTACGACTAATTACATTTACGTAATAATTAAAAGTTAAGCAAAAAAAAAAATAAAATATTACTCCCAAATTTTTAATAATTGAAACTGGAATATGGGAAATAGAATTAATGGCAATAAATAATATTATAATATACTAATATATAATATATTTATAAATATTTATAGATAAATATGAATAATTTTGTAAGCAGTAAGCCTCATTGGAAATAATTAATTAAATACTTTTTGAGGTCAATACTATTAGTTATATTAAAGTAATTAAAGCAATAATTAGTTATATAATAATTATTTTTAGATCATCTGCTAAAAGTGAATACTTACAAATAGGAAAGCATTGAACGACATCATTAATAAATACATTGAACAGTCGCAGGTAAAAAGGCCCACTTTATGGGACACCAGAATTTACAATTATAGGAGAAAGAAAATAATTATGGATTTTAACAATTGCATGTGGGATGTAAGATTTTGGGATTAAGATTACGATAAGATTTAAACCAGGATAATATAATATGGGAAATACCAATTTATGTTTTCATTTATTTTAAAGAGAAATATATCGGTATGAATAACATTGACTGTTGAACCAGGTTCAATAGTTTCGAGCAGAAAATAATGAAAAGAAACTAAGTTTGTTAGTGTAGACCTACCGTGTCTACACCAATGTTGTTCATTTATAAAAATATTTTTAAATAATGTATTATTACATATTACATATGTTAGGAGCTTATAATTTTTTTAAATCTTAGGAATTGTGGATAAAATTTAAATAGGTCTATAGTTTTTAATAGTTGAACAACTATCTGAATTGGTTGTATATACATCGATTCCTATATTTCAGGGAAAGTACTGGATATAATGATAGTTTAAATCGTATAGCTAATGAATAACGAAAATTAGATAAAATAATAGGTGAGATGTCATCTGGACCATAATAACATTTTGGCTTAAGAAGATCTAAACCATCAAAAACATCGCATATATTGAAGTAAATTACATTTAAATCTATTGAGCCATTTGAAAAAGAAATTTATGAAATTTGTGAAGGATTTATTGAAATAATATGGTTCATACACGGAATTAAAAATGTACCAAAAAAGATTCGCAATATCTTAGTCAGCACCAGAAGAAATATTATTGAGAGTAATTGTTTGTAAAATAGAGTTTTCTTGTTTTCTAGATCGTACAAAATTCCGAAAGAGTTTTGGGTTATAAGTAGTTTATTTTTGTCACAAGTTGGATAAGCAGAATACGATGATATATCCATTTTTTATTTTTTGGCGTAAATCGCTAAATAATTTACAATTATCCGTATTGTTAATACGTATACATTTTTTATGAGCAATCTCTTTTTGAATAATTAAAAGGTTCAAATAATTACTATACCGAGAAGGAAAGGTATAATTTTTATGGTAACTTTAGGGACAAAATTATCAATTCTATTATTTACTATTATTAAAATCTATTATTAATTCTTATGTTAATAATATAATAAAAATGTGACGTGACTTCGTTATCTAAGTTTTTAAAAATGATATCTTATTTACAAGTATTGAATGCTTGTGATAATTCAAACAAATATGAACGGCGGAAAACAAAAAGACTCGAGTTATATTCGATTATTTTTAAATTAGAAAAAATGTTAAATTTGATATATAATACGGTATGATATGTAGAATTGCTGTATTAGTATCGTAAATACGGAAATATTCGATATATCATAAAATATTAAATCTAACATAGAACCCGATATATTATACAACCTATTAAACTGACGACAATAGTGATAGGCAAACTCATTTAAAAACCATTGTCCCTTGGGTATATATATGACATTGGCAACGAACAAAATTATTATCGACTATCTAACATCATAATATATAATAATATAAATATAAAAAATATATAATATATAATACATAATAAAATAACAAAAAATAATAATATCAAAATTAGGAAATTAAATTAAAGTATTGAAAAAATAACATAAATGTCATTATTACTTTTAGGAGAAAAATAGACTCCAATGATTATTAAATCTTTAACACATTTTTTGACGTGGATAAAAAGTTGCCATTTAAACATTCAAATTTCATGAAAATTTATTTTATATAAATAAGAACTTCACCTCTAATACTAGTACCAGAATTAACATAATCACGGTTACATTTATATATATATATAATATATATTGTAAGAATAAGATTCTAATTCATAGGAAAATTATTAATTATCTCGTTTCAACTATTACGTAAAAATCTAAACTTAATAATCGTTCATTTTCGACATGTTGTTCGAATATTTTGAAATAAGCCACCTATTATAAAACTATTTTGTTAATTACGTACTTTATTGTAGAATAATTAATTAGATAGAGTTCAATCCACTATAGAAATTCAGCATAGATCGATGATCACGAAGACAATTTTTTTTTACTTAAGAATTATACCAATATCAGATTTTGAACACAAACAATGTTTATAAGACGACGAGGTTTTTATCCAATTTTACTCATAAGAACAATTTAAAAAACAATAATATAATATATATATATATATATAATAGGTAAACAGATTTCGGAGAGCATATCATTAATTACAATTATCATCACTAACCGTATCGTCGAAATATTGAAAATAATAAAAATTATTTTTTTTGAAAGACGATCCTTTAATTTATTGAGTATTTCAGAATTAGATAGGTTATTATTGTCTGAAATTTGTGATTCCAATTTGAGAATTATGGATTCTAAAAGTGAGATTTTTTTAATGAAAAATTCATTTTCTGTAACTAAATAGTCAGTTTTTTAGTTGGTAAAATTCAAAAGATTACAGAATTATTAAATTCTAGACTAAAAGTAAAATTTGAAAACAATCAACACACTTCCTAGACACTGAGACATTTTTAGGCAACGTACCTGATGGAAAAAAACTATTGACATGCACAATACTATTATACACGTAGATTAAGTAATTGAGTTAGTATTTTGGATTATCGACGACGAACAGATTTCATATATAAGAAAAGTCGGCATAATGATATACGTATATTATTTTGCAAAATGATGAAAATTGAGATAACGGGGTGATACACATGAGACACAATCGCATTGTATGGCAGATTATAGTAGGTACTTTATTTTATTGTCTGTTTAATATATTTTTATTATACTGAAAGTATAATACAATTTTCATTTATAAATTTTTAATTGAATCAGGATTTTTAATTTAATAATATAGTAATTTTTAGATTTTTCTTGTGGTTTACGTGAATCTGTGAAAATCTGGGAACTTGATCCATAAAAATATCAAAATAAATTAGTCAAACTCATATCCAAGTATAGTGAAACTTATTTGTTTCTCAATTTAAAATAATATATCAATCATGGCTAAAATAATTTTAATTCAACGTCTGTATTATTTCCTCAAAAGTATTTCATTGTCCACATTCACGTTGGAAAGGTACTTTTGTGGATATCTCATATCATTTAAAATGATTAATATAAATTACATAGGTAATCAATATATTATGAACTGGATATAGTTAAACGAGTAAGGAGAATTTAATTTTAAATATTTATTTTAAATTTTAAAAAGTCCAACTTACATTTATCAATGAATAGATGAAGAAATATAATTTAGAAGTTTGCGAATGTATAATAATCCGTATATATGCGATTCTAAATGTACAATTTTAATCTTTCGCCGACAAATGATTTTTTGCATACTCGAATTAAATTATAATAGAAAATATAATGTACTTCTTGTATTAAGAATAATATATAAAAATATATGGTTGTTAAGGGAACGGTTAGACTTATTTGGAGCGTGTTGTGAGAATCGGTTGGCGATGAAAAAAAGCTCGAAAATAAACTGTCGTATCAAATGTTATTTACGACCAACGTTTAGGACATTTCGAGAAAAAAAAATACTTAAGGCACGTCAACCCCATGCTATGTGTATATTAACGCAGGAGCGAAATAAAGGACGTATTGTCCGTACAGACCTCACCTACTTGAGGGAGGGGAGGGCCTCGAATCCTCTGGATTATACTTTTCTCTCTACTGTATACACTTACAGTGTAATAGTACGTAGTAAATATAAATTTATGAAGGTATACATCAGGGTCTTCATTGTTCTGTGTAGAGTATTATTAATATTTATTTAAAAAAATAATAGGTATATTTACAGAACAAAAAATCGTGGTATATTCATCAAAATTCCAAGGTTTATTATGTGCTTTTACTCGCATTATAAAAATAATATAAAGATGGTATAATGTAAAAATAAAAATAATTTAGATACCTAAGAAGATCAGCATTGAATATAAATGAGAATTACAGTTCGCGGAGACTGGGGATGATAATGTCGGGAGAAAAATAGCTACCTAATTGATCATAACTGTCGTGTCAAAATACATTTGTGACAGGAGAACGATATGGATAAACGAAAAGGATATGATAAAGGACACGGATAGTGACCTGAGATGTGAATAGATGTAAGAATGCAGTTGAGAATTAGATACGATTCGATGCTTTGGTATTTATTAATTATGAGAAGGGATATTCGACGAGATGTTGGAAGGAAAAGAGTATAAGAACATTTCAGCTATAGGCCAACTTGTCTGTAGAATTTTTACTACGATAGTGTCGAGCAGTACCGTATGCAGGATTTTATTTCGGTTAGGGTTTTCACTGTACGTTGATCATAGACCCTTGGGGGGGGGGGCTTCGACCCCATCCCCCTACTCTATATAGCCGAATTAGTAAATAACACCAACATTGAAACACAAAATAATTATTCCAAATTCCTATTTTTATATTAATTGTCTTAACTCTTAAGGTCTAATTTGGTAATTATAACAATTTTTTAGTAATAAAATAAAGTATTTGGTTATAAAATTTATACTATAAACCCAAATAGTAAAATAACTAAACATACAGTTTTAAAAGTTAAACAATAAGAATTTTATATTTATTTATACTTATAATAAACAATTTATAAATACCTACTAGGTTAAAAAAAATTATAGATTCAGTTTTAAATTTAATATACGATTAGAATATTTAACTAAGTAATTTAGGACCACTTCAGGTAGACTTACATTTGTATGGATGTTTAGTAATGGTAACCCATTTAATCGTGTCTCACTTATTGTATTACGAAGATATGTTTTAAAACGACGTAATGTACATATGAATCAGATAGCATTATTTAAAGACAGCCAATAGGCATTTAAATAGATTTAATATATAGTGAAATCTTTAAGGCAAGTTTAACTAAGCTTATTTGAGTAAATTATGATATGCAAAATGTCTGGATAAGTACCCGAAACTAAAAGTATTTTAGTACTTAAAATGTTTGTGATAATATATTAAGGAATTATACATTTTCATAAGGTGTTTATATAATAATTAAAAAAACCTATTATTAATTTTTATAAAATACTTAAATATCTAATTAAAATTATTACCAATTCATAAAATATAATTTACTACATATAGAAGACTTTATAAGCATATCTATGTATAATTTTGAGAGGAGGAAGAAATTATTTTTTTTTTTTTGGAGGGGGGGGGGTTAAAACTCTAGAACCCTACCACTACGTACACTACTTGTGTTGAGTAAAAAATATCCACCAAGTAAAAATGTCCAAAAATCATTGAATACCAAACTAGTCAAATGGCAAAGTGTAAAAATGGTCATATACTTACTCTAATTATCTATAGTTATAAATCACTAAAATTACGAACTAATTTGATTTGTATATATACATTATACAATAAGTAGTTAGTTATCTATTTTTTAATGCACGTAATATTTAGGCTTTTAATATAATATTTAAATGATAATAAAGAAGAATTATAATAGGAAATTTCCGAAAGGTAATTATTTAAAAAAAAATGTGTAACTTAATAATCTATTATTGTATATTTGTATAACATATAGTTATTTTTCACATAATAATAGGGCTTTTACTGGACACAATTTGCTGTGGCCATTTTCATTTTGGTATTGGACATTTTGATCAGGTATTTCATAAAAATCATGTATCAGAAATCTAGATACCCACAACAAGAAACACGGATACTACATGGTTGAATGTGAAATTTACGTAATTTACATACTTAATAAATTTGAAATTTTTTTTTTCAATTTTGAATTATTCATAGTTATAATATACTTTCAGATGTTTGTGTGGTAAAATTGGTAATTTAACAACGAATCATTTTATCTTAAGAAATTATTTAATATTTTAATATTCAATGGTCTACACGCCCACCTGTACGAGTATCAAACGAGTGAATTGTCTTCTTGTGCCCAATTTGGCTGACTGTTTATTTTATTATTTTTTTTATTTCGAGTACAACTTCGAAAAAAGGTTTGATCATGGTCAGTGATTTTCTGAGATACATGTAAATAATGTATAATGTATGGAACTGTGGTTAGATAACAATAGAAATACAAGTAAAACGGATTACATGCATTGTTTTAACGCGGCTGAGATCGAGGGTCATGAACTCTATTTTTTTTTTTATTATGTCGACTAAAATGAAAACTAAGTTATTCATTTCGGAAAATGTTGTAATCGCTATTCGTCATTAACGAACCGTTTTCATAATTAACATAAAAAAAAATAATAGTAGTCTATTTACTTTGAATATATATTATGTATATGAGAAAGAAAGTATTATGATATTCGGATAGGATAGAAGATTAGTTCGAAGCGTATATAAACAATAAGCTAAAAATATATGGTATAAGTACAGATTATCAACTAAAATAATTCTTAACGTAGGTAAAACAAATTTGTTTTCATAATAAAATTTCACTTTTAAAAAGTTATAAAAATATAGCCGGGATTTAAAATATATTTTGTTTATATTTATATAATCCATCATAATATAGAACCTCTTTAATCCAGCCTCCGGGTATCTTATATAGTACTCGTATTTCTAGTTTTGAAATTTTCAGTAAGTCTATACTTTGCATATCGACCAGAGCATTTTTTCTCTCTTGACAGTTATTTACGGAAAAAAAAAAATAACAAGAAAAAGTTAATTTTATAATAACCAATACCTAAAAATAATAATTTTTAATAAGACCTTATGTCCTAACACGCCCATTTTAATGGTTTGATGTTTTATATTTTAATGGTTTAGCAATCGTGTTTTAAAAATATAAACAAAGTAATATGAAAGTTGAGAATAATAATTATTTATACTGATTATTATGCGTAGAGTGACTACATTATACATGGAATATTATTTAATTTTGAATATTTCAGATTTTCGATTACAGAATTTAGGCGTTCAGTATAAACAAATATGGGATAGTTAGTAAAAAAATTTAATTAGTTAAGTTAAAAAAACTTATAAGTTTTCAGTTAAAAGTCTGTAGTGCATAAAAAATAATTTTAACTCATTAAGTTCATGTTAAAATGGAAAAATAATATTCACTGTTAATTCAGTTCAAAACAAAGTAGGTACCTACCTACATGCATATATATATATATATATAGTAGGTATATTTAAATATTTTATTTTCAATTAGAAAATTTGGATTTAAATATTTTATAAATTATTTAAAAAGGTGTAACGAATTTATCCGTTTTTTTCTTTAAATATTAAGTGCACATTTTTTTGATTAAAATATGTTTAATAAATAAATCGTTTGTTCACCAATGTGCCAATTTGAATTTTTCCTTCAGATAAAAATGAAAATTAACCATACAGTTTTCCGGTAATACAATGAATATTTTAATTAGTTTAAGTTATTTAAAAATAAAAATAATTAACTAGTTGAGTTAAAATGTTAAACATTTTAATTTAATTTTTACTTTTTTTTTTTTACCTATTTGTATATAAAAATATTGAGAAAAAAATCCCAGGCTCTGACACAGTTCAAGTTATTGTATTTTATTTTGTACATAAGTACAATAATTGTCTCTTTTTTACGTATAATTTTCAATAAATACTGTAATCACAGATCAAAAATAGTAGAAAATAGTTGAGCATACGATATATGGTAACGGATATGATATTCGTGAATTATATTATATTATAATACTTAAATTTAAAAAGATTTTTAAACGTTTTTCAATTTTTTAATTAATTTTTTTTGTAAATTTATTGAAAATTGAGTTAACATTTTTATTGGTATATTTAAATCGAACCACTGCATAGTGAACCAAAATAATCAAAAAAAAAAAAAAAAAAATTTTTAGTTGTAATACTTTTTTTTTGTACATTAATTGGATTCGTACATTTCATTCTATCGATTAAATTACTTTTGCATGCACTACTAAGAATGATTTATTATGACTCATACAATAAGACAAATTGCGCTTGCATGTCATGAAACAATAATTGCTTATACACAGAACCCCTTAAAAATTACGTGTTCGCGAGGGCCCAAAAGTAACATTAAAATATACTATTGCCAGATAACCTTTGACTGTATATAATGGGTTTTTTGGAAAGATATCGAAATATTTTACAATTTTGGGATTTCGTAATTTTATTCAACCTTTGTGGTATACTTAATACAACTTGCGAACCGCTATTTTCAGCATACAACTCGAATAGTACGAAACGTGTTTATTTATTTTATGTAATACACTTAAAAATCAATTAAGCTACATAGTAATTTCAAGGGTAAACAAAGAAATTTTTTTAATTTATTAAAATTCCCATTATATCTATTAATATTTACACAATTTGATTACGGTAAGGGGAATTTTTTTTATTATTTTTCAAAATAACCTTTATAGAATAATCATATATAAGTTAATTAGTAATGCGTTTATAATGTATCTACCTATATTTAATTCAAACGACCTTATAGATTATTATATTAATATAATTTATAATCGTAATAAATTTTTAAAAAACCTTTTTTCATACTTTTTGTTGATTTGTATTCCCAGCTGATTTTCCGTATTTTTGTGATAAATCAGAATTGCATTTACCATAGTTTAAATAAAAATTAAAAAAATTCCAGAGTTGTATTATATAATATAAATCTACTTAGATAAGTATATTCAAAATATAATATCTAAATAAATTATTATATATCTTAAATATATGACTTTATGTATTAAATAATGTAGGTATATAATATATTATATTTATTATATTAAAAAGTATAAATGTATTTTTCTATATAAAGATTCAATTTAATTTATTCAGTAATTAATCAACTATTATTATTAGAATAGAATTGTAATTCTTTAAAAAATGGAAAATATATAATCAATAGAAAAAATAGAGAACGAATTTATGGTACTCCAAAAACTACCCTTTACAATTAAATGTACTTACTTAAAAGAATTTTTTTTTGTTTTTGACAATTATAAAAAGAACAATTTTAAATTAAAAATACCTAAACAGAAAAATAATTATATTTTGACACCTAAAATATATATAATCTAAAATAAACATAGATACCTATAAAATGTATTATAATTATTATTATTGATAAAATTAATTAAAAATATACTACCTATTTATACAGGTTAGATCCTGTTAAATTGTTGTATTTTAATACTAGGTCAAATATTTTTTTACATTTTTAAAAAAGGGTCTAAATAATATTTAAAACTTCAAAAATGTCTAAGATTTTATATTAATTTATATTTATTTTAATATTACCTATTTTATTTTATTTTAATAAATAACATACAGGTAATATAGTTGAATAATACATTTTAAATAAATAGGAAAATATTATTTATATAATTGTAATACAAATATAAAAATATAATAACATATAAAAATAAAATGTGCGCAGAGTATTAAAAAAAATAAAGATAACAACTAGTTTCGACTGTAAGTCATCAGTCATCATCAGAATATAAATGAATAATAAAAAAAAAAATTGCTGTTACCTATAATCTTTTTTGAATACTCTGGACACATTTTATTTTTATATATTATTTTTTTATAATAAAATAATTAATTTAATACTTTTCTCGTGTACAGTGTACAAGTCTTATGGTTGAACTGTTTGAACTGGTTGAACCAAACACCGGTTAGGTCGTTCGCAATGTTTGGCTACAAACCATAGTTAAACGGACATCCTAATTTTCTCTGTAATCAAAAGGATTACTATAGAATTTTCTCACCAATCTTTAGTGCCTATATAGTTACTACTAAGTATATATTTGATATTCATTTCACGCCTTTAAAAGCATTATTGTTTTCCGATTTATAACAATAATTTTCGGTAATTTTTGGTAATTTTAGATTTACAAATATACCGTCTGTCCGTTTGTCCGTCTATTTTTAGTTACTGCTACAACGTTACAATTGTTGAATTTGCTTACCAGGGAGACATAATTCAGAGGCGGATCTAGGGGTCATCTAAGAGGGAGGGAGCTAATTTTTAAAAACTTAATTTAAGTACCTACATTAAAAAAGTAACGGTATTAATTTTACTTATATTTTTTCAGTTACCAATACTATATTTAAATAATACGTATATAGTGAAATTTTGAGGTGAATAGGTCGGTGGTTAGCATACTTTTGTAATTTTATGAAAGACCTTTCTTTTGCTTATTTGATGTTTTTTTTTTTTTAAGTGAAGTTTTATTAAATTTTTCTTTTAATAAATAAAATTTATTTAAATGTATAATTAAACATTTTAGTTTAGAAAATGTTGGCTGACCATAATATACTAAATTTGTACATCTTTGGTAAATTCAAAATTGCATACTAAAAGATGGAAAAAATATTAACAATAAATATAGTATTATATTTATTTAATTTTTCTAAAAAACGAATCTAGAGGTCCCGTTATTTCTTTACGTTTCATTTTAAAATAATAAATTTGCTTATTTGCAATATAAACAAAATATGAGTGATACTTATAGTAAATATCAAAAATAAATCAATTTGCAAAATGCAGTAATACAAAAAAATACGGCCCAATAGGGGGGGGGGGTGATAGGGAGATTTCCCCCTCTTTAATCCGCCACCGAGACAGATATTATTATATTCATATATAAAATACAGTCGTGTGACCTCATGACCGCAACGGTGCAGAGACCATCGCTCATTAGTCATTAATAGGGCAGAGGACTTGTAGACCTTAAAAGTCTCCAAGTATGCACTTGAGTACCTAAAATATGCATTTATATGCAAAATAAAATAACAGATCAAGCATACTTAAAACTCGAAATATGTATTAAAAATATAGATTATAAAAGAGTATTTTTATTTATATTTGTATTCTATTTAAATGATGCACTTTATTAGTTATATTAAAAATGTTTTTTTACTTTGTTTGGATTATAGTACTTACAGAAATTTCTTCTAATTCTAAAAATAAAATACAAAATATTTAGGAAAAACGTGTCGTCGAACAGTCAACAACCATATAATATATGATCAAGTAATTAATTAAATTAAATATGTCTTTAAAAAGTATAAAATGGAGGAAATATGCCCTAAGAACAAAAAACACTCAAAATATGCATTTATATGGAAAATAAAATTACAATTCTAGCATTGTCTTAGCATAAAACGAATTCGTTTCTCACTCTGCTTTTTGATCGATTGTGTAAAACAAATATGCAAACGCTACCAGTCCTCTGATATAGTCATTATAAATAACGAAATTCGATTATTGATTTTACCAAAAATATTGTATACGATTTTTAAATTGACAAAATATACAGTTAAAAATAAAAACAAATGAAACGATCAAAAATTCTCAATTTCGGAGCATATTCTTTCCAAAATATTATTACCGTGACATTTTTACGTCACTATACCTACGTATGGGTTCGTAGCAGTAGACACTGTATACGCGTGCGACCAGCACACCGTCTCGGGCGACGGACCGTAACGGCCGTGGCAGTCGCGTTGACGTGGACGAGCGTCGTGTCGCGGTTTCCGGCATTCGAATTTCGCGCCCGGGCCGGTAAAGCGCCCACCCCCCTTCGGTCCAAATCGTCGGGCGGAAGAAATTTTCCGGGCTGGCCGTTTCTCAACGCAAGTAATTACCGTCCGGGCGCTTGATAATAGGAACGGGGGGGGGGGGCAGTGACGGGCACTAGGAAGTGTGACGCTGCGGACACGGTGACGGATATAACTGCTGAACGGTGGCCCGCCACTGCCACTTCCACTGCTGAACGTCTCGAAAAACAACGACATCCGACAGTCGGAAGAAGTGATATTATAAAATATATTCTAATATTACACGATAAAGGCGATCAGTCCGTATCGAATCGACACCGTTCATCGTGTACAATGGTATAACGTACATAACACACGCTGCGTCATTATCATTATTATTATTATTATTGCACGTTATCGCTTTTAGCGTTTTGTGTACGCATCTGTATCATCGTTTTCACCATGGACACATAAATAATATACGGACTGCGCTTAAACAGAAAAACCAAAAGTAGAGAGAGACGGATAGAAACTATATAGAAGGTTTCTTGGAAGAAACAAGTTACGAAAGTCTACCCGGCGAGCTTGCCGAATTCCCGGTTTCCAATCGTATTTTAAACAAAAAAACTAAAAACATTAAACAACGAATAATATCCATTTCTCTGGTTACCAAATCAACAATCGTAACTATGCACTACCTACGGACGAACGGAACCATGTTTATATAATGTTTATTCCATGATATTCCCAAGTAGTTTCTTTGTCTTTCACATCAAGTTTGTTTTTCGATTGATGGACTGAGAGTGAAGGAAACGCAGTCCATAAATTTATATGTCTATGGTTTTCACGTTTTCCCAAAGCTCTATCGATGACATCCGACAGTCGGACGAAGTGATATTATAAAATATATTCTAATATTATACGATAAAGCGATCAGTCCGTATGGAATCGGCACCGTTCCCCGTACGGTGTACCACGGTATAACGTACATAAAACACGCTACGTCATTATCATTATTATTATTATTGCACGTTATCGCTTTTAGCGTTTTGTGTACGCATCTCGTTTTCACCATGGACACATAAATAATATACGGACTGCGCTTAAACAGAGAAACCAAAAGCAGTTGCCGAATAAGAGAGAGACGGATAGAAACTATATAGAGGGTTTCTTGGAAGAAGAAACTTTTTTTTTTTTATCAATGCTATTTTTATCAACTTTCAACTGACGACTTTTATGCAAAATTTGTGCAAAACATAACTTATTTGAGTTAATTTTTTTTCATTAACTTATCTATATTTTTAAATAGTTAACAAAAGATAGAATTTTCAATCGTCTATTTTAAAGTTAAAATATGGGAAAATATTAACTTAACTAGTTTAATAAATAATTGATTTTTTTTAGGAAATAAAATTATTCTTCAAAATTATAAAAAAAAATCAATATGAATTATGAAGTAAAAATTTTATACAGATATACTTTTAAGGAAAGTACGTATTATATTATTATTATTTGAGGGATTTTTGTAATACTGTCTTCAGTTATTAGAATTTAAAAAATTGTATATACGTACAAATTAATTTCGATTGTTATACTTGGATTTGGATTAAGGCCCTTACAAACAAATACCTAGGTTTTTAGGGGTTATGCGTTGGAAATCTTATCAAAATATTAAGAAAAATAGAAATCTAATAATTGAAAATATTAAATACACTTAAAAAGTAATTTTAATATAACCCTACGTCGGTAACATTTTTTCATTGTTGCATAATAATGAATAATTATTGAAAATACATCTATAAAAATAAAAAGCCTGAGAAAATTAAAGGTACTTTTGATGTTTTCGATTTTAATTCTGTATAAAATTCAGTATGTTCTCTACTAGAAAACTTTAGGGAAAACGATTTCATATTATAATTCTTTTTCATATAATAAAGGTTTGAAAATTAGTATCCAAAAAATTTTCAAAAATGTTTTAGGAAAAATATAAGTATTCTAAAATTAAATGATGTTGTTTGAAAGAATGAATTGTTATTAGAAATTTACTATCAAAAGGCAAAAGATAAATTAATATAATGACAATTAAATCTAGTTAACAGAAAGAATAATTAACTAGTTAGTCCTAGTTAAGTAAAAAAAAAAAAAAAAAAATATATATATATATATATTAACTTTAACTTTTTAAATAGTTTATATTCACCTCTGTATTTAATTTATCAATTTTCTTGTTATAAAGGGTATATATTTTAATATTATATTAAGAACATAATACACATATATTAATGATCGAAATACATTTTGGATGATTTTAATTGTAAAAAAAAACTTAATAACTGTAAAATTGTAATTTAAACTAGTTGAGATAGCTAAAAATTAAGTAGTTAACATAGAAAAAATAATTAACTATAGTTGAGTTTAAAAAGTTTAAAAAAATTGTAACTATCTAATTACGGCCCATCTTTGCATTCCAAAATGTACGTTGTAATTTTCCAATTATTATATTTTAGACTTAATGTTTTAGAATAGTAATGTATTTATTGGTATTAATATTTATAAGATGAAAATAATATTATTGTATGAAATAAAAAACACATGATGTATACATACTATACTCAATGTTAGTATCTATACTATATTTTAAATTAAATTAACTTTTTTTTTTGGTAATAATTTTTTCGTTTTCAAAATAATTATATTTCTTTTCAATATAAGTACATTAATAAAGATTGACGTGAAATTAGTTCTTCAAAATCGTCAATGAATATACATTTTTAGTTCGTTCTAGAACTACTTTTCTCACTTCTTTTCAATCAACAGATAATTAATACATTATTGTGGTGCAGGAAATCGAAGCACACAGCAAATATTGATTTGGCCTAATTACAGGTTTTTGGTTATCTCCTACGTCAAATATTTAAGTCGAAAATATTAATTTTTAAAACAACGAAGAAGTGAAAGCAAAAGTGATAAAATGTTTCGAGAATAACGTGAAAATATTTTCATCAAAGGTTCTTTAAATTGTTTTAGTTGACAAAAATACGCATATAATGGAATAAGGCAATATTACTCTAAAAAAATAGACGAAAAAATCTAAGCAAAATAAATATTATACTAGACTATCATAATATGAAGGTATATGAAATAAGAGTAAGAAATAAGAAATACCTGTGTTTCTTATTTTATACATTATTGTTAATAAAGATTAATCACAGTAGTAAATAGTCTCTAGTATATATATTTTTACCAAGCAAACATAATCAGGAAAATATCTATACATAGGAACACCTAGAACTTAGTGGATTGACTAAGTAACTCGGACTTGAGTTAAAATTAGAATATAAAATAAAAATGTAACAAAGTTAATAATAAAGTAAACATTTTTTAAATATTTAGTTGAATATATGCTCCCCAAAGAAAGAATCTCAATAAAATATTTTAATTTTTAGAATTTCAAGTTTAAAAAATAATTCTGTGCGTCTTGATCAATATTATCTATTTGAATCATAGTATAGAGTTCGCAATCGATTAACACGATTCCAGATTGTTTTTATTTTTATCGTTGATATTATTTAACGAATTTATTTCTTATAAAAACATCTAAACATACCCCAAATAAAGAAATTATGATGTATCATAAGATAATTATTATTAATTCATAACCATAAAAAAATCTCGAAAAACAGAAAAAATATTTGAAATATGCAATATAAAAATATTATCTTTTTTTTATCATTTATACACAAAATTAATTTCTATATCATTATTAGTCATCTTTTCTGCTTTTCAAAAATATACGCAAACATAATACGCTATATCTATATCGTAATTGTTGTGACAATTTAGATTATTTATATCAATATTACGAGATCCTTTTTTTTAGGAAGTTTCCATATGATATTATTTGATGACAAATATTTCTTATAAAATGTGTTAATTGCATACAATTTATATATACTATTTTATAGTAGGTACTCACCATCACGTTTGTTTTGTATAATAGCCAAAGTCGAGTTCAAAAAGAACGCAAATGCCGTTGCCAACAAATACGTCTTCATCTGTAAAAAAAAAAAATTCAATTAATTGATCGTTTAAAATTATACGCCGAGATCATTTTTTTGAACATTCGGTCAAAATATCAATATATTATAAAAATATATTGAAATTATACATTATTATATACACATACAATAAACTACATTAGAATGACAATATTTATTAATGTATGGCAAAATTAGAACATTCATTAAATCTGAGATATTGTAAAATAATAGGTATGATTTTTAAATAACAAAATTATCATCTGTGGTGGGTACTATTTTTTTCTTCAATAATTCAATGGTCAAAGTTAACATTCTAAATCGAAAAATCATATTTAAAGGATAAAAGCTATTTAAGATATCAGTCAATTTTAATATATTGTTTTTTATTTTGAAGATATTTTGATCTATATAATCAACGTTTTTTTGTACATTCGTCATTACCGTTGGATATTTACCAATTTTTATGAATTTATATTATATTAGATACCTACTATTGTTTTAAAGACTATAAATAGGACGTATAATATTACGGATATTAATAAGGGTCTATAATAAATATAATATCAATAAACTGTATAGATCTGTTGATTAATAATAATCATTGTCAAAAATCAAAATATTTTATATAGGTACCTACTATTAAATATCTAATTGAAATGATTACCGTTTGAACATCGCGTCCGTTGCATATGTCAATTACTCAATGTATTATAATATTTTATTTTTTATTTATTTATTTTACGGACAATTATCCAATTTAAAATACAGTGATAACAATAACAATGGTAAAAAAAAAAAATAGTTAGTTATTAGATTATATACAATATATGAAAACAAATAGAATAAAAGTGAGATAAAATAATATTAATAATACATTAAATAATAAATAGATTAAATTGCGTTTTTATGTAATTATTCGTTATTATTTTCATTTTTTTGGCGTGTGTAACCATTGAAACAACAGTTATTATATATATATATATATATAAGTTACTATATAGTTGAATCTAATTGCGATCTAAGTAGCAATACTGGTATGTATATATATTCAATGAAAAAGGAGGGCTGCGAAATTATTGGATTTAAACCTAAACGTGAGTTTCTGACAATAAAAGCGATTATAGTAACATTCAACTCTTGTCCTTTGTTTGATTATATAAAACTAGAGTTAAAAAAAAAAAAAAATTAAAGTGATAACGGTTTAAATTATTTATTGAACCGTACAGAAATTATGATATAATCCACAGATTATCCGTTTCCGAACGCACCCTACTGCGAACTCCCACAACTAAAAATATATACCTACATAGTAAAATTAAATCATTATGTGTTGTTACAAATTGTGGAACATTATTGTACGTTATACTAACCATGTACTCGTACTTAAATTACAAAATAAATACTTAAACGTTCCTTATATACTATTAAATTTTTTTATAAGTTCAACTTATGTATATTTGTTTTTATTTGAAGTACACATTATTTATTACGTATATATTATATACATTAAAGGAAAAGAACATTATTATTATTAATAAAATTGAAAGTTATGTTAAATTTTTTTTTTTAATCATTTTAACTCAACTTGTTGATTATTTTTTCGATTAACTATATTATTTATTTAGAATTTAATAATTTAACTTTTTACAATAGATTTTTATTATGCATTCTGTTTAAATATAATATAAATTAACGGAGTTCATAATTTAAATTGTTTAACAATGACTAATTATTAAGAGAACGTCACACATGTATTTTTTTTATCGTTAAAAATATTGTTCTTGGGCTATAACTGTATATAAGAAACCAATTTTTGACAGAATATTGTAGATAAAATAATCCATGTTCTACTGTCATTCTTTAAAAAAAAAATATATATATTTTATATTTGTGATATCGATAAAAAACGTATAGTAGATCACAAAAAATTGTTTTTTTTTTTTTTTTTTTAAATTACAACTACAGCTCTAGGACATTCTTTTCTCACAAAACAGTTTTATTAGGTAATAAATATCGTGATTACAAAACAATAAAAAGTGATATTAATACAGATCTATTTTTAAATTACTTTTAAAATATTTTTAAAAATATTTAAATTATATACATTTTATTTTATTTTTTAAATTTCATAAAAATTGCCTGTACAGAATCCCTTAAAAACCGCATGTATGGCGTCCTCTTAATGTAAATAATTAATACTTAATATAAAATAAAAATGAAATGTGGACAAATTAATTGCACTTTGTTGAATAATTTTAAAGGTTTAAATTCAAATTTTTTTAAACAAAAACAAATATATTCAACTTTTTTTAAACTATAGTAATAATTAACTCATAATATGAGTTTATATTTTGGTTAAAATGTCTATTATTAAGACTTCAGTTGAAAGTTAATAGTTAATAATAAATATTCTACTCCATTTTAATTTTAAACGTAATGAGTTGAATTTATTTAAAATTATCTTATTAACTTTTAATTGAAGACTTAATATGGATAATTAAACCTAACTAATTTAAGTTAATTTTAGATTATAGCAGCAAGTATTGTATTTTTTTGTTTTAATTTTATAGTATGTATACACGTTTTCAGGTAGAAAGAGTAGAGTAAAAGTTTCCAGGTTTTCTGGTAGAAAATTAATGCTAGTTGTTTACCCAGTAATTTTAATTTACAAAAAGAACAACGACAGAAAATAATTGAAAATTATATTAACAAAAAATACACAAAATAATTTACTACTTTTAGTTTTAGCACTAAATTGCCACGGTAAAAATTTCAAAACCTTTACCATTTTTCAATAATTTGATTTAAAATCTTAAAATTAGATTCGTATTTATATGTACCTACCTACTTATATATGTATATAAATATGCGTTTTTTTGAGTTTCAAATTTATTATAGCTTTTATTTTAAAACACACAATTTAAAATTTTTTCAGTAGATAGTTTTCTTATGTGTAAAAGAAAACTATCGAATATTTAATAATAATAATGGATTAAGGATCAATAAGGAATTTTTTTCTTTAACTAATTAAATACCCTAAATATTTCAAGTTATCCATTTGTATCTACAATTAACTCTTATTTTTAAATAAAAATTAATTGTTTAATATACAATATATATATCATATGAATAAACAAAATATTATAAAATTTTTTTATTAACACATAAATCAGATATAACTCTAAGTCTAACTAGTTAAGTCAATAATTAATTAACTTCTAATTTTAAATTATTTTAAAAAAAATGTCTAACTAACTTAACTTTAACTAGTTAAATGTATCATTATTTTGCCTATTCTTGTTTACTACATTTTAGTAATATTGAACGGCTGATAGAAATCGAGTGTTCACTTTTCAAATTTTTTAATAAGTATATAATTCATTAATTATTTTTAATCTAAAAGTACACCGAAATAAAACAAATACCACCTTTTTTTTTTAGAAAATTGCCTCCAACGTAAAAGAATATGTTAAAAAAGAAAATAATTAATTTAAATCTAAAAATTAAAAATAACTATAAATTGTAAATATATAACATGAATTTATAATTTGCATATACATTATATACGTAGTAGGTATTAATTACAGAAAAAAGGGAAAAAGTCATGACTTTATAATTAATATTGTGTCTTTAATTAAAAATGGTTTAAAGTTAAAAACAAAATGAAAAATAATCACACAATAAAGCTAATATGGATAGCTTTATAAGACTGGACAGTTTTGAGTTAAGTACAAATATTTTTGATAGATATATTTGTTTCCGGGGAAAATTACATCCATTAGAATAATTACTTCGTGTGCATATTATTATAATATTTCAAATATGACATGCTACCTACATATATTCGAATACTTTTATTAAATTTGTAAAGTAATAAAAAAAAAAACAGTTAGTTGATAATATTATAAAACGATAAATAATCAAGTTGTGATGTGTATTTGATATATTATGTTATATACTGCATTATAAATGTAAACAAATGATTTTACAATTGTACAATAAAATGTTCAATAGTGATTTTTATTTTTAAATGATTGAAACCATGAGTCTGTTGAAAATACAATTTAATATTTCATTATATAATACAATTTCTCTTAATGAATTTTCCATCCACCTTTCCCTTCTACAGCCAATGTAAAATAAATTGTTATTCGTCCGAAATTTCAATCAACCTTACCTATATTATAAATAAATGTGATTTTTTCAAATCGAAATAATTTTACAATATTATGCTTTCAATTCCTAACTGTGTTTATACTGTACAGATACCTACATACTAGCTATTGTATACGAACTCGAATGATTTCTATAAATATAAGTTTAATACAATTTATTTTATTGTGCGTCCGATATTATAATATAAGACGTACCTAAATAATTTTTATATTGAAATAGAAATGAATAAAGTTACTTTTTTGTTAATAATAACTTTAAAAAAAAAAATATATATATATATATACGAAAGATAAATAATAATTATAATATTAATCATAATAGTATAGTAATAATATTATATGCATAATTATTATTTCAAAAAAATAAAATCTTTATTAATAAATTGAAGGGCTCTGTGTCAAAGCTAAAATCTACAATTTTCAATCATTATTAAAAATGAATTCTTTATCTTAATTTAAATTTTAAAGACATTTATATTTAAAATAAACAAAAAATAAATACATAAATAAATAAACCAATAAACAAATTATACTATTGAAGAATACAAATTTAATTATATTTTTATATATTTTCGATATTTCATTATTAAAAATGTTTAAAAAAAAAATATATAATAAGTGAAAAGTTTCAAAGTTTTCGACACAATTTTTAATGTATACAGTAAATAACCTAGGTGTAGAGAGTATTTTGAACTACGATCATACACATTCCACTAAAATAATACCTAGGCACGAGCAATGAACAGTTGAATTAATTTTAAATCCGAAAATTACACGATTGATAATATTAGACGTCCAAGTACGTTGTCGGTGTTAGAACCAAATCATATTTAACTCACTGTAGGTTTATAATCCAAATTATAATTAGGAATCCTTTGTATCCTTGATGCATTAGCGAGTATTCCGATTTTTCGGAGATGCAAAACCAAAATCAAAATTTTTTTAAAAATTATATTAAAAAAAAAAAAAAAAAAAACAAAAATAATAGCCAAACGAAAAGATTGACAATATGACAAAAACAAAACAACGGTATAGGTATGGTATTGTAAAAACACTTGTCAAAAACGGTGTACCGCTAACGATAATGAAAACATAAAAACAGATTTCAAACGATCGTTTTCGGAGATCGAAGAAATTCGACGATTTTCGATTCCGGCATTACGACTACGAATGAATATTGTGGCGGACAATTCGTATTTTATACCAAAGATAAAAGATGCGATTCGAGAGGGACCGCGTCGAGAGGGAGAAGAAAGTGATTGGCGGCGGCAATGGAGACGACCTTGCCTGGAAAATCGCAACGATACCAGTAACCGAGTTATAGGTAGGTACGTGGCGTGTGAATATCTTAATAATTAGTACAGCTATATAGGCATGTGATGGGTAACCTAGGTTAGGCATATATATGGTTGACCTATAATTATTATTTAACGTGTGTACATTCAGTAAAACTACTCGTAATCGTACGGACCAAGTGCGAAGCCGCTTTAGATCGCTTTTGTATACAAATATTTTTTACAAAAAACCTATCAAAATGGTGTTCTGGAAGAAATTTTCCAAGAGGTATTTAAAATCCGCAGAAAAAAATATACAAATCTATAGAAATATATAATTTGTTTATTTTTATCTTATACAGTTTGAATAATATTATTTATTTATGATTTTTGGCTCTACAATGTTATCAATACATTTTATTGAGGTAAAATAAATGTCACATTATTTCTTCCATATAGGATTTCTTTTAATATATTGGATGAAAATTGTTCGAAATAGTACGGTCCATATGACCATAAATATATATATTATAGTGAAGTCATTTATTAAATATGAACTCTATGAATATAAACTCTGATATAAACTATGTTCTCGCTAATTATACATTATGTAAGTACTATTTTAACACGTTCTCCTAAACATACACCACAGTACGTTCAAAAAATATGATTTTTTATTTTCGACATCATTTTTTCAGAAAATTGTCATCGATAGATATTATGCACTCATTAAAGATTGATCGTATTTGACTTTACATAAAGCGAATCAAGTCGTGAAAAGAAGGTTCAGTCGATGTGTTCAGAGAGGGGGCGGGGAGGCAATCGTTTTGCGAACCCTTCGTCTGAAATCTTTCGGTGCGCGACATTGTCCAACGAACAAACGTTGTAAAATTGAATGTCGTTTTCTACTGAGACGCGTAACTGCGTAAGTATACGACGATGTGCGATGATACAAGAAAAAAAAAACAGTCATCTCGTAAAATACAAAACGTAACACTATATATAGTATATACCTACGACCTGGTCTCAAGTATAACGATATTATGCAGCTTAATACATTTTTTCTTTCTTTATTTTTTAAATGGTTTCCAGCTGTTTGCTTTACTTCACCCACCTACGCATACGCGAAATAATTGAAAATGTTTATAGCATTCACGTACATATATATGTATAGGTACGCATTTAAGTTTTAATTTTAGTCCGTAGACCGTTATTCATTGCACGACGTATTATCTCAGTCCGTTTTATGTTTGAAGACAATAATATAATAATATATTAATTTATTACAGTCGCAGTGTACAATATATAATTCGATTATATAATATACTATATACATATATACGACCACTTGAGAAATATTGTTTGACCAAAGTTATACTATATCATAGTTTATAATCACATATATGTAAGCGGCTCAAACAAAATAAGCTCCTCATCCATAAATTGGGCGATTAATGCCAAATGTCTGAGTACTCGAGCAGGATTCGTATTAAGTTTGTTAGCGCCAATATTTAATACGTTAATCAATTTAATAGTATGTCATAATCAACATATCTAGTTTCATCGAAAAATTAGGATTCGTTATGAGTAGAAAATTAGGAAAACGGTTGAAAATAATTACTTATAATCAGCCCTAGCTGGTTTAATTTTTGTATACAATTTTTTTGTAATGACAGTAGTAAATAATAATTGTACTAAACGTTTATAATATATTAAATATTTTAAATAATTTAATGAAAAATCGTATCCTGTAAACCCTTTTTTATTATTGAATTTAGAAAAATTTGATTATCCTATATAGAAAAATTCACGAACAAAAATTTCAACAGTGAGAAATAGGTATTATATAATTTATAATAGTTTTTAATAGTTTTATTTTAAACTTAAGAAAACGACTAAAAAAATTTTAAATTGACCATCTATAATAATTAATTTTCTATCAGGAAGATTTTACTCAAAAATTCTTACTTCCACTTCTATCCAAAAAAGTGTATATATATACACATATGTATAAAAATAAATAGATCAAATATTAAAATTTTACAATAATTACTAAATAGTTGTCAAAAAGTTTTGAAATATTTGCTGCATCGATATAGTGATATTACAGTAAATATTTGGTGTACATTTTTAGTTTCTGGCATTATCATTTTCTAATTAATAACAATTTGTTAATTTTCTTTTAATTAATTAATTTTAATTTAATTTTCTTTTACGTTAAAGAAAACTATTTAGAAAATCAAAAATTTTAGTAAGTTCATTATTCTTAAAATGTTACTTGAATTTTTCTATACAAAACTATTTACATATATGAATCATTTTAATAATAGGTCGATAACTATGAAAAATTGTGTTAAAACTATATTTTCGTTATGATTGTTTATTTTCCTTGAGCTTAATAACACTACCAGGAGAACCAAAAAACATATCATTGTAAAACTGATAATTCCTCACTACGCTCAAAATTTAAAATAAATGATAACCGATGATAGTGAATAATATTATCTATATCTAGTGCCATACATATTTTATAAAAGTTGTATAAACAATGTTGACTATTTGACTAATCGTATAAACATGTGAAAAATTTAAATTCACATATCCCAAAACGGATACCAGGTCTTTAGATGATGTTGTCCTTTAAATTAATTTTGTTGTTTCAATTTTTTACAATATTTTCAATTCGATTAAAGACGAGAAATGCAAAAGTAATATTTTAATATGTTTTAAAATAACAGCAATAAAAAATTATACCATTATATATATATACGAGTAGGACCTAAACCACTAAATTATTATTACAAAACATATATTGTTATGGCCGTTAACATATTATTATAGTTTGTTTACGTACGGACAAACAATTAATTTCACGTTTTTATTCGCGTTAGGTATTATCGTTGGTGACGTAACCACATAATATTTATACCTGTAATATTATACCTTTATACTTAAATAGTGGTATAAATGCGCATTGTGTTTCTCTATACATATAACATATATATACAATATAATATACGTACAATCGGTGCGATATTTTATTCATATTAACGAAAGAACTTTTCCTTTCGACGTTGAATGAGACGAATCGGATATCATTCGGTTGTAATAATAATATACATAATATTTGTGTTGTGATAAAAATAGTATAGTATTATATTTTATACTCGGCATGGACTACATAACAGCTGACATGTGAATCATGTACACAATATCGTTTAATTTTAATACTATGGTTGAAAAATGTCCCGTTCTTTAGATGCATAATAATAAATACAATATATTATATCTTTACGATTATTACCTATTTTTTTCATTATATACAAATAGAGAGAAAAATGTGAAATTCGGAATTATCCACATATTATGTGTGGCGCAGCATTCAATTATGAACATCGGTAGGTATATTATACAATTGCGGAAATTCTTCGTCGCGTTTTAAATATTATCTCGTCTTTCTTCTTTTCCCTCTGTACGGTAAATACACAGCGTAATATTATATTGATATGTATCTAAAATTGCCAATAGTGATGAGCAAAACCAAAAGTGTCATAATAGTTTCGTCGATCTGGTTGATTAAATCTTGGCGCAGGCCTTGTTTATAGCAACATTTAAGTTTATGAGCGGAGAACGAAGAATCTATTGATTTTTACTATATTATAATATTTTATTTTTCTTCTGGAAACAGTTTTTTTTTTTTTTGGGTAGAAGAAGGAGTTTTGGAGTGAAGAGATTTTTGATAGCAAGTTTATTCTAGGTACTGTTCAAAGGCTGTTTTTTGATTTTCCCAGTAATTTTCTCAAGCCTAAAGGAAAAGTTGATAAATAATATTTCTTACATATTTTATATAAAAACAGGATACATTTTAATAATTGAATAATAATAAGAAAACATTGAACAGCACAAAATTACGGTCGATCTATAAACTACCGAAACAGAAATAACTTAATGGCCAGGGAGTAATAACTAACAATATAACTACGGATGTCTTTCGATTTAATATATTAATGATAATGCAAAATATATTATATACGCTTCGTCACGTTCGTTGTATATAATACGTCCATATCACATTTGTATGGATTTGCCGGATTAAAAACGATTTAGAATAAAATAAATGTATAAACAGGATATATTAGTGACTGCATATCTGGCACTCGTCTCGCTTCGCTCACTTCATCACAAGCCAGTATTGTAGGTATATACTAGTATTTTTAATTTAAATTAAATGATAAAATCATCGTTTTCGAAAATGGACTTGAGCCGAATTCGCTGTAATAATACATTATATACTAGTTACCTATAATCAACACGTAATAACATACTTTTTATTTGAAAAAAAAATTACGTTGATATTGAACATATTGTAAAATGATGCAATAAAATAAAATATAGAATAAAATACATTTATTCTTTATTCTCTGATTTTGACCATTTGTAAATTGGCTCCCAACAGGTAGGTACGTATACACAAAATGTAAACAGAATTTAATACAAACCTTTCTGCAGTAATAAAATTATATTATGTACTTAATTATTTCGATAAACATGAAATATTTAATAACCATATGGTCCATAATACAGGATAAACCAAAATTATTCATCCGATTACGAAATATTAACTGTTATAGCTCTACAACCGTTGGTCACATTCGAACAACCCGAGAAGGACCATTTACCTTTTTTCATTACTAGTAGAAGTTTCTTGAGATCATCTGAAACGATAGTAGTGCTCTTTTGTAGCAGTTTTTGCCAAGACAAAGTAGCAGAAGACAAAAGGTTTGCCTCGCGTATTGTTTTTTTAAGTGGAAAGGTAAGCCACTATAATGTTTGAACTTGCAAAATCATGGATCCGTTGAATATCAGAGGGACTCACCGAAAGTGAACGTTTAATGTGCAAAATATCTAATTTTTGTAATAAAACGGGTTTATTTTGTTGATTGAAAAGTACCTATATTTAAGTAACTACAATCAATTACGAGTAAATTGTACACAGTATTTATATTATATATTATTCTGTATTATATATATTATATCCATATCATTTATTATTTTAGTTTTTTTTTACATAATTATTATATAGATAAGTTTACTCATCGATTAGGTAAATATAATTAGAAATATAAACAATTAACTTGTATTGTTATTTTCCAAAAAAAAAAAATCATTTTATTAGCCTATGATGGGAACGAACTCTTAAAATAGGTGTCCGTCCCGCCACATTTAGATTTCAGCATGAAAATATTTAAATAGTAGTTTCGGTATAGAGGTCTGGGAACTTTTTTTTTTCGTTATTGTTTTAAATTAGCATCTCATAAAATATCATTTTATAACAATATGCTATTCACATAAATAAATAACTATTGCATTATTCTACAATGTGAGGACATTTTTATGCAATTTGCCATTTTATTCTTATATATCTCTGCGAGTGAATTATTCAACGTCTCGTTTAATTAGTATCTTGTATAGGTTAGGTTAACACGTCTAAAGTTACACATATTACACGTCAAAATAGCAATCATCTTAACCCAAATATTCAAATGTTCATATTATAGGTTTGTTTTTACTTTTCAGTACATATACATTTTTAGTACTTTTCCCAGACTTAGCAAAGATGCAAACTTCCCTTGATATTTATGTATCAGAGACCTCCTTATTTAACTTAGAGGGGATGACCTTAGATTGTGTGATTAGCAAATTATCAAAATATTATATAAAGTAACGATGTATATAATACAGTAACGAAAAAAAAAAATATTCCATAGATGGGAGTTAGAATTCAGGCTTCCTTAATCCTCCCTGAGTGTTATCACTTGCATATTATAGGCACGATTTTGGTTTTTTGTTTTTTTAGAGAAAAGGAAGTGGTGCTAAGACAACCCAAAAAATGGTCAAAAGTTTTTAAAAATATCATTATATATAGATACATCAATATGGTACTAAAAAATAAATAAACTAATAGGTTCCAATAAATATAATTTCTGATACTCATATAGGCTATGTACGACGAGCGAAATAATCTAGTAACATCTGATGGTATAGGTATGATTTCCAATAGACTAAGTTAAATAAATGTTCATTAAAAATTAAAAGTTAATTTAATGGTCTATATTAATTTACCAACTGAATTAATCGGCCTTACCCGTGTACAGTTTTGCCTGGTATGAGAGTGGTTACGTTATTATATTTTTTTAAACCACAGTAGGAATAGAACCAAAATGATTTGATAGTACATTATAGTGGTGTTAGATGATAGTTATCAGATTCCTTATCATGAATTAAAAATTTCCCTCGATATTTTTACTTTTTAGATTCGACCCTTCGCTTCGCTCGGGTCTCATAAAAACCATTTATATCTACAATGCTAAATTATTTTTTATTTAAAAACAACTATTTTTACACCATTTATCTTGAAAAAAAATATTCATCAACTGGCCGTATGATTTGCAAATGAACGAACACCCCGTACTCGCTAATCGCAACTAGGAAATTGCTGGGTAAACGGTGCAAGATTGTACGGGCGCCACGGCAACGTTTGTAAATTAAGTGTGTGGATTGGTTTATGCCAAAATATTATTATTATTATAAGTTATATTAATACGAATTGATGTGAACATTATAATTCATCCACTTAAATGTAACTTTTTTTTAATTCTTTCTTATTGCAGATTTGAAACATTAAAGGAACCACTATTACAAATTTCAAGTTCTTACGTTTTTTTTAGTTTAATTTAGTTTTTTTTTTTTTAATTTAGCGATGAGTAAGTGAGTGGTATTTTAATTTTATATATTATATAAATTGCAAATTAATATAAATTAAAGTTAACATTTGACATTTTTTAGAAAATTATAAAAAATAGTAAGTTATTAAACATTTAAAATTGTGAATGTTTGCATAAGATAACATAATAATATATGTAATAGATTATTTGTTTCATAATTTGATTCACAAATTGGATACTTATAGACTTGATAAATATATTTATCTATTTGTGTGTTCAACCAATAATATACTTATTTTGTTAAATTATTTTTATAGGTTGTTTGTGCAACTAAGCATAATTATTTTACTTTTGAAACAAATAATACTCGTAAAATAAATACAATTATGAACATCATTTGCATTTACTGTTATGGGGAATTTTACTTAATATACGTATCATTTATACTATATAAGTAGAATTAACTTGAAGTTAACTTATCACTCTATCGGTTAGAAGAATCTGTTTATTGGTTTTCACAGTTTTTTAAATTTTCATTTTTTTTTTAAACAATAATTTTATTTAAATTATATTTATTGCATTATTGTATGTACAAAATTATACATTACATTTTAAAAGTTATTTTTAAATCGCTCGTTACACTATCTCAATAAGCTAGAAATTAATATTAAAAAATTAATTAGTTATCTAATTAATTGAATTAGAATAATCAAAAATTTGAATTTTTCAATGCGCTAATTGGACGATTTGTATTGGGTGTTTGGTGTGACGTAGGTGATAGGTCGCCAATCGGAACACTTGTACCAGTTCCTAACAAACTCGCATTGGCTAAAGATAATGAGAGAAATAATCCAGTCGGTTTATCGACCGAACCGACGGTCGTCATGGCGACGGGTGACGACACAAAACGGCCAGTCGACTGGCATCAGTCACAGCGGTCGGTATGCTGAAGTATCGAATCTATCGGCGATCTTAGTGCTTCCTTTTATTGGAGGAATCGTCGTCGAGAAAATTTAATGCAAGGTAAGGATTTACATGGATACTTAATTAGTGTATTATATAGTCCGGTATCGTAAATTGAATTTTTGGCGTAAAAAAAAGCCAAAAATCACTTATACAGATTACACAAGTCTATTAGACACTGTTTTAATCGATACAATAACGATAATATGCGATAAATTATTATTCATTCAAGAAACCCATTAATATGTAGTTAATATTTTGCTTTTTGTTCAAATTAATTCAAAATATAATATCTACATTTATTGAACAATATAGATATATAAACTCGAAAAAGTATATTATTTGATAAAGTCGAAATTTATAAGTTTCTCGACTGCCCCCTCGTTTGACTCCACCGGATACTTTTATATAGAAGTAATACCCCTCATACGTTTTGTATTAATACGATATCACAATGTTGTGACTCAACGGTCGACATATCCCATCATGTCGTAAAATACCAACCGTTTCCTGCTGCAAACAGCGTACACCGTAATAATAATAATGTGGTCTTTTGCGTCAAATGTTTGTTATCTCAAGACGTTTTAGTTATTTGAAAATAAACCTTTAAAAAATGGGAAAATTATCTAAAATATAACGAGCAAACGACCTCCATCCATACGCGGCGGGAGCGTATCGTCGGCCAGTCGTCTCAACACCCACGCGATTGCGCTCGAGACATACTACATTGTATCGATCGACCAAACTATTCTTGAACTGTTCGTCTGTTCTATGACACGAATGGTTATAATAATGTTATGTACTGCTATTATCGATATATTTATACTATAATATTGAATGTGTATACCGGATATAACGTGCGATATATCAATAATAATATGCGAATTTTCAAGGACCTTTTTTTGGCGAAATATACTTTAACAAGAAATTATAAACGAAATATAAATGTTTTAATTTAACAGTTTAATTTTAATTTTTATATGCGCCTACTTACAATTTACATAAATCGTATATTCAATAAAATACGAGTACATTACAATAATCTACCAAATATAATATAAGACAGAGCTTGACCATTAATAGAAATAAAGTTAAAATTAAGTAATATGAACTTTTTACGTATCGAAGTAATTCATATATATATATATATTATTTTCGTTATGGGACCATCACATTTCAGTCAAAAACTATTCATTCTATTTCTAACAGACCGACCCGATGTGTACTTCGATATTAATTTTTAAAACATTCCTATATAGATTATTTATTTCTCACTCCGAGAGATTGATAGAGTTGCATTATTTATTTTTTCATATTATATTATAATAAAACCGTTTAAAGTTTCAAACGTATGTATGTATGTATGTAATATGTATACAATGTATGCATAATATGTATGTATGATATACACCGTATTGAAGGAATATTTTCTTATATATCTTTAGGAATCTATTCTAAGGAAACTATTGTAAAAAAGGGACAATAATATGTATATCCATCTAGCTAGGTATTATCTAGAAACGATTTCTTATCGATATCATACCAATGCAATGCCAGCTCTTTTCAGCTGTTTTTGGTCGAACCTTTGATTACAAAAAAAAATAAAATAAACATAATTGCTTATCAGAATCTAAAATGCCTCAATCATTTCTTAGTAAACGTTGATCGATGGATATTATGCAAAATTAATATCTATGTAGGCGGTGTGACTTTCTGATAGAATTAGACTGAGTGAAAAATAGATTACCGTTATGTGCATGTAATAGTTACCAGTAAACTTTTGATATGGATTACTAACACTAATGATTATGTATGGCTCACACAAGCATAAAGCCGTACCAATAACTATAAAACACGAATTTTCCGTAAAATGTTTAGTTACCGTATTAAACTAGGTCACAACCAAACTTTGTATTATTGAACACTTTTATAATAAAAATAAACGACGATTAAACGGACGATATCGACTTTTTAATTGTTTAATATTTGTAATATTTGGACCATTATTAGACTTATTTTGAGCAGGAATTCAATTTTAAAAATTATGTGCCCCTTCAAGTGTCTCTAGATTGCGCCTTTAAACGTAAATAATACAATGTAAATTATATGCTGTCAGTTTGAATTGTATATAATTTCAAAATTTCCGATGTGATTAACAATTGGATTTTTTTATGATTTTTAGAAAAAGAACTTCAAGTATTAATAATAAGTAAATAATTTTCCGTGAACAGATTCTGCTACAATGCGTCTCGGTTATTATTTTTTACCGGGGATTTTCTATTCTGTGTTACTTGACTGTAATACTAATCGAATTGCCTCTAATAAATAAATACAAACAAATTATTTTACGTAAACAGAATTATCAAAAAATGAATATTTACCTTTTATGTAGAAATCTAAAAACAAAATGCACGATTTTTACAAAATCATATTCCATTTTTTGCATTAGTTGTATTTTAATTTATATAGGTAATATGAGTACATAATAATAATGAAAATAATTTTGTAATAAAAAAATATTCTTGCATCTTAAAAAGCAATTTATTCGTACCGATTTAAAGTCATATTTAAATTGTATTAAATAAAAGATTAGCACTCTTCTTCCCCCCCCCCTCAGGAAAACAGAATAAAAATTTAATATTTTATTAAAAACAATATATTAACATTATATTGGACGGATGAAAATATGTAATTTATTATTCAAGGCATTATATGTTTGTAAAATCAGCATTTCTAAAAAGTTAAATTTTGAACGTTTAAATTAAAGTATACCTGTCATAACTAATAAGATATAAATAAATTGATAATATGTTTGAAATCCCACTTCGCAAGCGTGCTAAATTCCTTGTTTTTATATATATATTTTAAACAATAAATATTATAAAACAAAATGAGTAATATCTATCTTCCTAGTAACCAAATCAAAAATGTCACTCGTAACTGTGTACAAGTAAATACAGACAGATAGATGGACGGACACAACATTATATATAAGAGCTTATGACAGTAGGGGTATATTTTTTTTTTATTTAAATCTTTGAAAATCACATTATACTTAATAGACTTGAAAAAAAAACCCAAAATTTGTGTGTGAATTTAATTATATTGTGTTTAAGAAACGTAATATATGAAACATGATAATTTGGTATAAAATTACCAATCATTTTATTATATTTTTGCATTATTTAGATTTTTTTATACAATTTTATAATTTTACTTCAGTAAAAATTACAAAACAAATTAAGTAATTAAGTAAGAGAGTGATGGATTGTTATCGAATCAGTAAATATTTTGATGCCCCTTCTTAAATATCTATCAAATGCTAACTATATATAGTTCAACAAGTTTGAAATCCCTTTCATCCTGTTTAAAAATAATATAGTTATATCACCGAAATCAGCTTTCAGCTTTATATTAAATATTTTTATCATTTACATAATGATTTATTTATTATTCAATATTACAATATACATATTTTGAACAAATCTGTATTATTCATTTATAAAAGATTAGGGAAAAATAAATTAAAAATTCATCATTGTGTAATCTATAATAAATAAAATATTAATCAATTACAAACTGCTGCAGCATTTAAATTTAAATTTTTATTTTTTATGCCTTCAAGAGAACATATTATTATATTAACTACACGTTTTTATAAAATAAAGTTGAAAATTAATAACACAATTTTAATTTAATTAAAAATAATACTTAATTAAGACTATACCTATTCTAGATTCTGATTTTAAAACGAGATTTGTTATATATAAATATATACAATTTTCAAAAAGTTACACATTTTGAAGATTTTTAAAGTAAGTGTACTTTTATAATTAATTAATTTTAGTTATTTAATAATAAAAGTACAGATATTTTAAACTTCAATTTTAATATTATATGTTATTAAGTTTAAAATGATTATTCCAGGAATAAATGTGTGTTCATTGATCAAAAATAGTAAAATATTGAGAGTAAATGATTTATAAATGCATAGAAAATTGTGAACTGTATGACCAACCATTAAATCTGAACATAGTGAAATATTTTTTAAAAAAATATAAAAGTCAAATTTTTCAAAATTTTAATGCCCATTGAAAATTTCAGTGAAAAAAAAAGTTTAAATTGACTAATCTTACATCACTAAAAATATTAGTACTTTGGTTTCAACCATTGATTCGAATTTTTTTTATACAAAACAATGACTTTTTACTCTTATCATCTACTATGAGTCGAAAATAGTTGCTTATATAATATACTAAAATTACTAAAATAGTATTATTAATATAGTAGTTAGTTGCAAAGGTAGCATGTATAAGATAAGGTATGAAATTTTCATTAAATAGTCAGAGTATAATCAAGCTAAGTTTAAAATTCCATTTATTGATTAAATATATTTATTATTCATACATATAGTTGAGTAGGTACTTATTTATAGTTCTTCAATGTATGGTTATTGATTGTATTGAAAAGAAAAAACCCATTGGTTTTTTATTTACTGTGGAGACTTTTATCTTTTGTAATAATAATTTTTCATTATCATCTTATGTTAGCAATAAATAATTACATTAAATCAAATCGAACCATATTTTGGTGTTGAGTTACTTGTAGAATTATTTATATATATAAATAAATACCCAGTTTCTACAAAATAATTTGTTTTTATTTAACAAATACGTATTTCGAAAACAATGGTCTCATCTTCAGTGTTAAAAAACTACTGTACAGTGTTTTACATTGTTTTCGAAATACGTATTTGTTAAACAAAAACAAATTATTTTGTAGAAACTGGGTATTTATTTATATATACAAATCGAACCACTTGTGAAGAATATATGATAAATGGATCTATCAGATTTTATATATTTATTACCTATTTTTACTGTTGGTTCAGATTGAAAAATTCGTTGCCTATTTCGTTTGTCATTTATAATAAATAATACGGTTATTATTATTAAGTAAATTATAAATATTTTACTTAAATAGTATTGTATTTAAATCGCGTTATCTGAATAAATAAATTAATAAAAAAAGTAAACGCATTGTATTCATATCAAATACTTATTTTGTTTAAATCAACCTCATTTGATATTTTAAAATGTTTACATTAGAATATACTAAAAGCATATAAAAAGCAATATATATATATATGTCAAAATTTTTAATTATTAAATAATATCGGTAATATAATATTGAGGATGAACTTGAAGAAAAATAATTATAGATTAGTAAATAGACGTCAAGAAGAAACACGAATGGAGGTTTAGCATTGCGTCGGAATGAATTTTATTTTTAAAATCCGAGTACATAGTTTAGAATACTTCGAAACTTTACTCAATATATTATATAGTTTCTGCAGAAAATCTAAAATCTAGAATTCTAATGACAGATGTATGAAAAATTGGTTTAGAATGCTTTGATTAATTTATTCAATAATGAATAATGATGCAGATTTGTTCATTTCAATTTCAAAATATAGCCCTTGAAAAGTTATATTGTTTTAGTGCTCGTAACGTAGTGGTGTCATGGAAATAAATGCATAATTAACCTGTTGCGTTTGTTTTTAGCTAGATTATTATTATTTAATCATATTTCTACGTGTTGCCAAGGAAACACATAAATAATTGTTTTTGTCTTCAAAATTCTAAAATGTCTTTAAATAATGCAATGATGAGTATTATAGGTATTGTAATATATTGTATTTTCAAATTAAAAATATATTTCGATTGTTTTTTTTTTTTTTTTTGTTATCGTTGATGAAATATTATTTCACATATAACATATCATTTCGATGTTAGAGTAGGTATTGTGCATTTTATAAGTACCCACCTATATTTAAATAGAAGTTAGAACCAACAAAATAATTTCACAGCATTAATTAAAAATTTAAAACAATAATATGTTAAATAACATGTAGTAAATTGCATAAAAGTATCTACTCATATTTTGTGAGATTCTTTTTGTAATAAACATTATACAATTATTTGGCTATATTTATAAATATGCACGATCTTAAGCATTAGTATATTCTTATTAATTATACTACGTTTATTTGCGTTTATTTGCACAACATCATTCTTTTATTTATTTATTTTTTAAAAACATAATAATAGATCAAACTAATATTATCTAGTGATAATCATGTATAAATGTATGCAATTTATTATATATTATAATTCTTTATTTATTTTAAAATAAAAAACGAAATTTTTAAACGTGTTAAATTTTTATTTGTATCACTAATATATTTCTTTACAATATTTTGTTTATTTTTTTTTACAGTAAACTGTAAATTACCATCGACGGTTTACTATACACAAAAGCCATGATCGTGATATTTCCCAAAGGAATCGGTCGTTTAAAACCTTGTCCCTTATTATATAACGTTGAACCCGATTTCGGTAAATCGACAATGGCCTATAAAAACACAAGGGACAGTAAACAGAAAAAAAAGGAAAAGTAAAAAGAACAACAACAAGGTTTTGTGGATAAAAATAAAGAGAAAATGGCAAAAAAAAAAAACAAAAATATATATATATGTGTGCCACATAATGGTTTTTGTTCGAATTCGATGTATACCTAATATACATGTAACAACACTGAACACATATCAATAAAAATACTTTTTAACTGTGAAGGTATGTTTTTCAAAGGTTTTATTTTTTTTTTTAACTTCAAATGATGTAATTTTAGTCTTTTAGTATTAGATCAGATCTACTAAATCGCATAGGTGCAATTTGACATTCAGTCAGTATATTTTTTATGTAAACCAATTTCAGTCCTCCTATATAACCAACAATATCATCATATTCGTTTTATAAATTTTATATATTATATATTATTATGTCATAAAGCAACAAAATCTATTAATTTTAAATGTATTTTCAACTTTTAAATTATTCGAAATTAACATTTCGGGTGTCCTCCGTAGAATGTTCCTAATATCTTGGACACCCCCAAGAATATTGCCCAAAATACGACACTGCTATGAATCATACTTACTTGGTGTAAAGGTAAACTTATATTGAAGTATTATAATTTTGAGCGATTGTTCGTTTTTTTTTTTTTGTTTAGACACGTTGAGGTTAATAAGTGTTATTCTGGTTTTGAAATCGTCTACTTATTCGCCTACAGATTACTATTCATCAAATGTATTTATTCATGAAATACATTTCTAATAAAGTGATATTTGTTTTTCAGTGCAAAAGTGATACTAATAGGTGATTATAATAGTAAACTATGGAAAAAGTTTTACAGATTTATTCGATCATCATTGATCGATGTTTTACTTTTCAGTTTTCCTTGATAACACTGATGAAAAATTGAAGTTTATATTATCAGCGATTATTTATTGAATACATTTTGTACAAAGTAAATAGTACCGAATAACATTATTTGCCGAATAATTATTATTTCGACATTGAAAAAAAAATGAATTGTCCATTTTTACTTAACTTTCGAATAACTCATATTATTCTGCGAATGAAAACGGGGCCTAAATTACACTTATTTAAGTACATTATTATGAATTAAAATTAAAATTAAATGATTATTTAAAACTTAAAAAAGGCCGGTTGGTAGAGGTGAAAGAATTTTACTCGTCGGATAGGATACATGTGGTGGATGTATTGAATTATTGGAAGCAATTATAAATCATTTCTTTCAAAAAACGACTCGGGGCGAAGCTCTTTGTAATCATTTTTTCGATTTATTTCAAGGTTATTTTTCGGTATTTTTCATTTACGCTTAAGAAAATCAATAAGAAAATCGAAAATTTACCTATTTAAAATACCGAAAAGACTAAAATACATACCCGAACAATTTTTAACCGAACACCCAATTGACTTCTTTTACTCCAAAAAATGTATACTGATTATAGGCTTATACTCGTACAAAAAATAAATTAAATCAAAACTTTCACAATTTTATAAAAATTTCTGAATAGTGGTATAAAAATGTTAACATTTTTACGACGTGATAGTAAATGTTTGGAGTAAATTATTAGTTTCTGGCATTAGAGTTGTCGAATTTATAACAATAATCAGTAATTTTTGGTAGTTTTTCTTTACGCTTAAAATAACTACTAAGAACATCGAAACATTAGGTACCTAATCCAATTTAAAATACCAACTAAAATGAATGTTTTTTTTTTTAAAAACATCTTTACTCAAAAATTCCTACTCGAATTCTACTCAAAAACGAAAATACGAAAATTTTACAATTTATAAAAAAATTTTCAGATAGCTCCATACTCAAAAACTTAAACTTTGCTTCTACTATCCGATATAGTGTAACATATATAAAAAAAACATCATCATAAAACCAATACACTTCTCTTTTAGTATCTAAATTTCAATATTCATTATTTATCAATAAATCATAAAATTAGTTTTAAGAGAATGCAGCACATCAAAAATAAGATAACTAATAAAGATAAGAAACTAGTTTTACGTAATTATAAATGATAAAACACAGGGGCTAAAGACAAAATAAAATAAACACAATTTTATACCACATAAAGGAGAACTAAATCTATGATGTAGAATTTTATTTTTATAAAGATAATTGAAATTAAGTAAATAACTGTCAAATTCGTATGATTTTAAGTTTTTTTAGACATTTATTATATAAAATTACAAGTTGTGAAAAAAAAATAAAAATACTACATCATATCAGGTTCTTTTTTATGTAGTAACAAAATTTAGTGATTTTATTTTGATAGTAGCCCCGATGTTTTATGTTCGCGTAATTCATGTTTTTTTTTTTTTTTTTAACAAATATTGTGATTACACATCAAAGGTTGACACAAAACTATATTTTACTTTTTTTTAAAAGATTTTGAAATATTTTGAATTTGTTGATTTTGAATTTTTCTTAAAATTCAATAGAATTTGCCTATACAGAATCCCTTTACAAGTATAGATAGCATTCTCTTAATGACATTATAGTACAATAATATCATAGAGTTAATTTTTTTTTGCAAAATATTGAATTCTGATATTAATATATTATTTGCGATATCGGTAATTCGGCATAAATTTATTCCATAGGTTCGATATGTGGTAACTTAGCTTGCTGTTTAATGTATAAATAATAAAATATAGGTCGTACTTTAGGTAGCACTTAAAATATATCATTATTTTTAATGAAAGATTCTAAGTTCTGTAAAATGACCAGGGTCATGTATGTGGAGAGTGGGGGGTTGCTATGAGTTTTACATATTAATAATAATAGTATAAATTATACAAATATATATAATATTAATTGATAAAAACAAAATAACAAATATTAAAAGGTAAAAATGAAATACTATGTTATGATTTTGTTTTTAAAATGGTTCATTCAATAATTATGAAGGTGTAATAAAGTTTAATTTTAAAATCTGTAACTTTAATTTTTATTCTTATCTCTTAAGATTTTTAAAATGAAGTGGACATTTTCTTATCTAGTTTTTTTTTTTTGCAATTATTCTGTTGAAAATAACCATCAAAATTAGAGGAAAAGCTTTGGGCTCATGAACTTTTCATAATACGTCACCTAATACTAAGTTATGTATAATAACTGATAACATAATCTACAACTACACGTTTTATATTACCTTAAAATGTGCATTTGAAATTTAACAATAAAGTAGTCCGAAAAAAATATTTTATAGATCGAGAACAATTCCTATTTATAGGTAGTAGTCATTAATTGTTGGTTTAGTCCATTTACAATCATTCGCTTAATAAGCTAACAAAACGATCAATATTTATATTAATTATTATCGATATCTATCTATATAGGTATTATTATATATTATTATTATCTATATATATATATAGTATTTCAATATACAATTGTGGTATTATCTATTTTTAAGGACTCTATCCGTATTGTGTCTAAGAATGGGTTTACAATAGTGTTAATAAAGATAGAATATAGAATAAAGATACTTATATAACAGTTATAAATAGAAACAGTGGAAAGTATAAATTCAATTTTATAATTTGAAATGTACTTAACTGCAATAATATGATACTATTACAATATGTAATATGATTGTCAATAGATTATTGCATTATTTATATTATTATCACTAAGTATAATTAATATAATCTAAGTATATGATCTATATAACACATGGTATGCGAGTGCTATATGTATGTTTTGCGCAGTCTTCGCAAAAAATGCTTATAATTCTTAAATTTTTTTATCCTTTATAAAATACTTTTTTTCATTTTTTAATTCAATAGGTAATGTATTCCATGTCGATTAACTATTCTAAGTTAAAATAGATATTGTGTAAAATGTTCAAGTGCTGGTGTAAGCTTTTCGATGTTTTGGCTATAAATAATTATAATAAGCTATATCATTTCAATACCAAATGTATTCGATAGAAATACAATTTACGATATACAGTATATTGCCGAATTCATTGGTCTCAGATCTTATTATAAGTTATATTAATATAACTATAATGTAATTAAATGTAAATATGAAAATAAATTCAAATACACTTTATATGTATTCATAATTCAAATTCAATTAGTATTTCATAAATAGATACATGAAATATGTTTATTAGTTTTTAATTTAATTTCTATAGTTCTATATAAACTACTTTTATATAAATACTATTTCGATTGTATCATCTATTTAGTGTTGGTTTATCGATAACTACGCGCATCTTTGATTAAAAACTAATACTTAAAAGGCAACAACCCAAGTCCATTTTCCTGAATTTTTGTGGACGTACAAACTAAAATCCTGACATTGATTTTTATTGTTTTAAAGTTCAATAACTTTTTATTTTTTTTTTTATTTTTTTTTTTTGTTATTAACTACATTGACAATTTGTATATCATCGATAAAGGAAAATACATTTTGGTGGTAATTTACCAGACTATTACTCGTACGGATATATAATAATATTATTATGTCCCCGGGCCTTTGTCCGCTTTTCCACCGATCGGTTTATAACCGATGTGAATAATTGGTCGCAGTAGTTTGGAACCAATGACATATTGTATAGATAGGTAGCATTTGCGAATATTTCTAAATAATTATTATAATAATCGAGTTAAATACTTGTTATCATAATTCTGTACTGTTTGATGATCTATTTAGAGTTTCATCGAAAACCAAAGTGCCTATACATATATTGTTATTTCGGTAAATTTAATTATAATTTTAATGGGAAGATATTTGGTTGAAATTTTGGGAGGTCTAAAGTAAAATGACCGGCCGCGGTACGGCGTAGGCTTCAATCCATATACTACAATATATTTTAAGGGTATTCAATATTTTTGGGGGCCTTAAGACCAGTATTTTCGTAAAAATTATTCATCGGTAAACGTCATTTAACATTTTTAATAATTATAAGCTGATTTTTATATCAAATACCTGAGAAATAACTCAATATTAATTATCAATTTAAAACTATCAAATATATTTATAACCATCCGTTATTAATAAAAAAAAAAGAAAATAAACTGTTATTTATTTTACATAAATTTATTATATATATAAAATCAATTTTGCGAACAGTTCTTCCGTATATAAAGCGAGTGTTTGAGGAATTTAGAACAACAGCGATATCATTTGTCTCATTATATATTTTAGTCGCAAACTTGAATAATCGTGAAAATTGATAATTGAAAAATAATATATGGGCGTAATTTGCCTACATTTTGGTCTAATACTTATATTATTTACAAATCTCATAATTTTAATATTGTTATCAGTAATTTTTTTCTCATGATACTCTCTCTTTATTTTTTCATTTGGTTTTTGAAAATTGTAGTTACTTAAACAGTGTATGTATTTTTTACATACAAATTAAAATAATATTTAAAACAAAATCTGACGGTGACATCTAATGAACTGTACAATTATGTTATACATAATAGATAATAATTATTAAGACGCTACAAAATAACATATTCTCATTTACAATCTAATATTTTTGACCGCCAGTTAATTGGGATAACTGAAATTTAAACTAATGGACATCAAAAAAGTTATCTATAGTGGTTTAGCTCAGTTATATTTAAGTATAAAACCTTCAGTTTAATTGATAAAAGAAGTTTAAGTAAAAATACTATCTGTTACACGAGATGATATAAGTTTGTTTAAAAGTGGACAACCATGCATGTACCTAATAGTTGTATTCTCTAGTGGAATTGTGTATAGCGTTAATTATAAATCATTATTCTCGTCCAAAATACACATAGGGTAAAGTCATTATTATTTTAAAATTAAACATAGGATCTGTATATACTATATATAAAAAGCAGAAAACAAAATCATTTTACGTATATTTGTATTAATATTTTAAATTTATTTATCAAAAACCTACGAAGTTTAATCTTCGCCTTTTTTTTTTTTTTATTGATTTCTCATAAATATAAATTAATATGAAGAACTATACTATGTGTATACTATAGATAATTTGAAATGAAAAAAATACGTATATGAGTGTTTAATATTTCTTTTTTTTAAATTTAAATGCCATGTAAATATGAGTGTAGGAATGGTTTTTTATTTTTTATTTGAAAGCTTTTAAGTTAAATTCGTTTAATTCGTTGTTTTTTTTTTAGTCTGGTCGAAAAACGTGGGTAGAATTTACATTATGAATCAGCTATATACTTATCCACAGTTTTATTTTCTGCAACGACAATCTCCCGAAATCGAATTAGAGTGTCAAAACGAGACCCGAGAGAGACGTTAGAATGTGAAAAGAAGATTCTCTTTGTACTTTAAGAACCTTTGATGACTAATTTTCAGGACTAAATGTCGTTTCGGATCTCAGACAACAGTATATACTTTTTTCACTACAACAATGCCTACTTATCGTTGAAGACGATTATTTATAATTTAATAATTCCAGAAAAAAAGCGATATAATTTATTTGCATTAACAAAGAGTTATTTTTATAGTTATTAATTAAAACCATAGTTGGAAATCGAATACATTTATATGGTTTTTGTTCTGGTTTTTGAAAACCAGTTTTAATATTATCGGTTATCATTAACGGTTTTAAAACCACACGAATATGAATCAGTCTTAATTCTGGTTTTAAAAAATAAGCCTCACGGTTAACCACCCTTGAATGAATTTTTAGATAAAATTCCTTTATAAACATTTAAGATATTTAAAAATCTTAACAACATGTTAACTCTCAGGAATTGAGAGTTAATTTTTGGTGCTTAATATTTTTCGAGATGACATCAATATAAGTATCAATATTGATACTGAATCCGACTAATGAAATAGAAAATATAGATATTAAATTTAATATATTTTTTATTCCAATCAAAAAAATAATCACTTGAACGCACCACCTAAGACGAATTTGATATTAATGCAAGTTTGGAAAGTCTATCCCTTCGAGCATGAATACAGTTTTCTAAACGTATTTTTAATTTTAAATAATAAACTATAATTAAATAACCAATCTGTTTAACCTACAATAATTATGTAAAGAAACCTAAAACGAATACAAATTGTAAATATTGATATTGCAGATAATCACAGTAAGGAATTATAATATTAGACAACCGGACGTTAGGAAAATCACACTCTTCGTTACATAATATTTAATAACTAAATGTGAAGATAATCGATTGTCAAATTGAAAATACCCATCGTAACTGTTTAATAAAAATATTATAAGACAAAACAAATTATATGTATCTCCCTAGTAACCAAATCATCTACAACCCTCGTAACTTTGTACTATAGTAACTACGAACGGACAGACAGATAGAAAGATGGACATAATGGGAATATAAGATGTATAAACTTAATCTAAAACTTCTACTCGACTTTTTGTTATACAAAAAGTTACTTCGAGAAAATAAAAATAAACATCATTGTTAAATCAATAGATAACTGCACTTGAAATATTATGAATATTAAATAGTTCAAAATTGGTAAATAGCTTATAATGATTTCATGACAATAATGAAATACTAAAATACATACTATAGCCTATAGTTGCATATAATAACAGTAGCGGTTCGTGAGTAAAATATCTGGTGGCGTACAATCAAAAAATATTACGGATTAATAACAAATATATTAACAATATTATATTATGTTATTTTCTCTAAAATGTCGATATAATAGGTAGGTACTGTAATGACCAATGTGATGTCATTCATTTTATTAAGAACATACCTAAATTTATATAAAACATAATTAAATTTACCTTATGCCTATATAACCTAGATAAGTGATATCCTTATAACATCTGAAAATGGATGGATAATAACTGCATCAAACGACAAACGACCACAGAATAGTTACATATACATTATTGGTGGTTCAAACTAGTTTTTTGCTCCATGCATATTGGAATATTGCGATTTACACGGTGTATTTTTCCCCGGAGTGTGAATATAATACAACTGCGGGTGAGTAAACAGCGCATCGTGTATGCATTTTTCAAGTGTGCGCAACGGACTGCGCTGCAGTAGCGTCGAGACAGGAGCCGAGACCACTAAAATTATGTAATCTATCTATTACATAAATCAATCTATATTATGTAATCTATGGACGCGACCGGCCGACTACCTGGCAGCAACCAACAATACAGCGGTGCGGTGCGTAATATGCGTAGGTGCAATTATAGTGTTTTGCTCCTCAACACGAGCCGTTACTGTACAATAATTCTCTAGGGACATGCAGAAATCACGATGAACTAACCATAGGCATTAGTAGATTTTGATAATCGTGTGTTTTTTCCACTTTCTGCTATTTTGGTAGTTTTTTCTAAACGTGTGAAAAATTATTAAAAAATCAACTATACAATGTATGACAATTAATAACTAGATATACATTTTTATAGGGAAATGTTTACATAAAACATTCGCGGAGCATTCGTTCTACTAAAACATTTGGACAGTTATATATCGATATACATATAAATTTTTTGTATAGTCGTACAGATATTAAAAAATCATTGTATCATTGTATAAAATTAATACATTATTCTGGCTTCGATCAAAATTGAAATATATTATTTCACTTTGTGTTTGAAAATCGTCCTTTGTTTATCGTATATTATATTTAATGGGTATTTTTACAAAATATATAATAGCTATAAACAAATGCATGTTTGCAGGATGCGGATGACATTTCTCGGGGCACTAAACATATTATTACAATTATAATTATCGTAATTTGAAATAAAATTATCTACCACATGTTTTTGAAAACCACAGTGCACCTATTTACGTTTAAATCCAATTACACAAAAAATATTATGCATGTACCTATATTATATTGAATTTCTGTGGAAATTTCAGTATCAATATTATAATATGAATAATGTTTATATTTTAAATTGCCAGCGTGGACAAATGCCGTGCAGGGGCGGTCGCGAGTGTTGTAAAAATGTTCGGGGGAGGGTGAATTTGGACGAGGGGAGCACTGGTAAAGTTCAAAGGTCCGCAGGGTTAGTGGATCGATATTATGACAAACCTGGCATTTACGTCGCCCACGTTACGTATATATATATATTTTTGCAATTTACACTACTCTTTCCCCCCGCACAGTATATACAACGTATCGTTAAGCAGCCATTCATAGACCCCTGTGGTATATTTATAGATGTGAATTTATAATAAGTGTTCGTGTAATATAATATTTACCCCTTCGGCAAACGGGACATTTACATAGTCCCGACAGGTCGACTTGTGCGCAGGAAAAAATAAACGAAACTTGTGCTGCATAATAATAATTGTATTGGATAAAAATAATAATAAATGAAAACGTTTAAACGTTTGAATTACGTCGTTTTGTCAATCTCCTCTTACGAATAGAACTGTAAATTTATTGTACAAAAAATCCTCTGGTGACAAATAAATCGTATAAAAAAGTGTATTTTTTTAAAAATATTTTTTAGCATATTTGCAATAGTGAATTTTATGTATTTATTTAGATAAAAATATACATATGATTAAAATAAATGAATAAGTATTATATAAAGTAAATATTAAACTTATATTGTATATAAAAAGTTTTTTTATTCAAAATGGGTAATACAATTATTATATTTAGAATATTTCAATTAATTAAAATTCTATTTATATAATAAATATTGTATCTCTTATAAAAGATTATTAAAAATATACCAATAATTAAAATTTCTATAGAAAGGGGATTTCAGCCTGGCCAATTTTAATAGATTCTATAGACTAAAGCAATTTTTAGAAAAATAAGAAATGTAAAAATATGCAATAAATATACAAATCTAACAATTAAAGACGATTAGATACATTTTAAAAATAAATAATAAATGGTTCCATTCGATAAGCATTTTTATTGTGGTTGTATTTTATGAATTTATAAAGATGTATTGAAAATATTCCATTAAATTTCTAATTTATAACAACTTAAAAATATAGTAAATTAATACAAACAAAAAAAAATATATAAAAACATCATTATCTAGTTTCTTAAGATTCATTTTTTGATATGTGTCTTTAAACATATTTTATAAATTGTTAAAAAACGAACTTTTTAGATTTATAAAATAAATATAACTCTTAAAATAATTAAAACATCGAAAAAAGATATAGATAATATTATTATATATAATTTTCTTTCATGTTTTTATATTTGTTAGTTGTTAAAAATGAGAAACGTTAACATGAAATTTTGTTGAAAATTCTTTGCGCGGATATCCTTTTACTTTTTTAATTCTAAATATAGAAAAACCGAACTAAAACCTGGAATTTAACATACTTGCAGAGTGAGTTTTTCTAAATTTGTTTCTTTACACTTAAGATTACTAGAAAAATCTAAAAATTACCTCTTCAAAGTACCAACTAAAACCAATTTTCTATCAAAAAAGCTCTTTACTTAAAACTCCTACTTAACCCTTTTACTCAAGAAAAAAAATATATATTAAAATAAAACACATCATATTAAAATAAATACATGCCTTGCTTTGTTAAAAATATAAAAATATGATTAAACAAACAGTCTACATACGCAATTATTATACACATTTAATATAGTATATTATAAATATCAATAAATTTAATAGAATTGTATTTATTTTATAAATATAAATATTAATAAGTACCTATTGAAATACGTCTCCTATCCTTTGTGGGATTGTCACGGTGTTTTAAAAGTTTCTATTTACGTAGGTATTTTTGTGTTTATTTGTAAATTTGTAAATTTTTGTATTTAAAAATGTATATAATATATGTGTATTTTAATTTATGTACCTATGTTTTTTTTCTTACTTGATATTATGTGTATCTGTAAAATATTATATTTTGTAATATAAATTTATATATAAAAAAAAACTCTGCAACGACTTGATTACTATCAAAATTATACATACTTTTTACAAAGTATTAAACATAATAAACCTCTACTAGAATTAAATAACCTTAAACTCACTTTAATGAATAAAATATGTAACTTATAAATAAGTAAATAACCATCGAATATTCCAGACAATAAAATTCATATCTTTCTCTACATGACTATAACATTCAACTTTTATTTTTAAACTACCTACGGAATACATTAAAAATATATTATAAAAGTTAGAAGGTAAAACTTAGGTAGATATAGATATAAAAAAAATACTTAAAAAGTTAAAACATACTTTAAAAATAGTGATAATAACACAAAATATACTAGTATAATTCACACAATGATATAATACTTTATCGTACTGTTCTTTTTATATTATTATTTCACAGATATAGTTTCCGATAAATTAATTAATATTTTAGAGAAAAGTTTTTAAACAGTTTATTAAAAATAAAATTGACAGAGAAAATAATTTCAGTATCACCTGCAGTGATACCTATATGTTATATATTGAGGATATAGGCGTATAGTCTTTGTAATTTTAAAATGTATGTTAATTTATGGAAAAATATGGAGTAAATTCTTTGGCTTTTTTTCATAATTTCAAATTATTAGTTGAATTACAGTCTAGTACTCTAGTATATCTTATAGGTGAAAAACTACAAAAAGAAGAGGCGAAAATGATGTGTAAAAAATTTAACTCGTCCGATCAATCATTGTTTCTAATTGAAAGAGTATAAATTTTCGGGAAGGGGGTGTTTCATATTATCAAATAATCAATGTTTTTTGAATAAATATATATATATATATATTTTTTATTTTTTTTTGTTATATAAATGTATAAATTATGAACAGAATATTTAGCGATACGGATTTTCTTTTATTTTCATAAATTATTATTGACTGTTTGTCATTTAAATGTCAACAGTGTTTTCGTTATATTCGCGTCCGTGACGAAGGCAATGCATGAAAAATAATATAATTTCAAAAGTACAATATCTGACCAACAAACAATCGAGTATTTCACAGAACAAAAATAAATATTTAGTACATTCATAATTTGATTGTCTCGTGATGTATTAATGGCTCGCATATATTATATAAGAGTAATATTATAATTTATCATAATACATTTTGTTTTAAACAAATTAGAATTCTAATTTCGTTTTCCAGGATCAAATACTTTATTAAAATTATTCATTATAGTATTTTAGTGAATGTACATAAAACAAAAATATACCAATATAATGGCCGAATTAGAAACAGTTGTTCCATTTTCGATTAAGAATAAAAATTAATTCAAGTTAATATATACAAATTACAATAAAATTTTTATCATAATAATGAATTTAGGTACTTTCAAACAAAATTCATTTTTAAGTCTATGTTAAATTTTAAATTGTATACTTAGTTTAAAATGAATATAATTCAACTATAAGATCAGAGATATGATATTATGCAAAATTGAGTTAATCAAATTATTATTTTAACTCGTACAGGTAACCTAAGTTATAAATATATTTAAAACTAAAAAGTGAATTAATTCATAAAATGTAATACTCTTATTAAATCAATAAATATATATAATATATTATAAAAAAATAATGTATAAAAGAAAATGTGTATAGAATATTAAAAAAAAGATTATAAGCAACAACTAGTTTTTTTAAATTTGTACCTGATGAAGCTTGAAACTAGATGTTACCTGTATTCTTTTTTGAATACTCTGAATGCCATTTTCTTTTTTATTTATTATTTTTTTTTTACTATTAGATAATATTTTTACCGGATGATACCAATTTTAAACCAAATTTTCTAACTACCAACTGACGATGCCTCAAATTTTGTTGATGATGACGCAAAAAAATAAAATAGGAATATATTTTTTAAAAATTAATGTATTTTAACATGAAATAAAATAATACACTGGCAAGAGTATAAAATACCGGATCGCAGAATTTAAAATGTAGTGCTATAGAATAGTAATAGAAAATCCCATGGACACGAGAACGAAAAAATCAGAAGTGCTACAAACTAATGGAAATGGGACGTATACTGATAAATATATTAAAACAATAAAAAGATATTTCATGTGTGGTTTTCAGTGATGGGAAAGTTCTTTTTAAAAATTAACTAACTCAAGTTCAAGTTCCAGACATATACGAACTAGAAATAAAAACTAGTTCAAGTGCATTTCTTGAAAATTTAACGTGTTCTTTCCCATCGCTATTGGTTTTAAGTACAATATTCTCCAGTCAATTATGATGGGAAAAATCAAAATACGGAATCATGGAAGAAGAATATATGTTTTGGTTGTGAAACATTTGACAGTGGATAGGATTAACGACAGCAGTAGAATTTGTTCAACCAACACCCATATTCGGTTATATGAACAGAAGAAGAAATATACATTACTATAAAATACTAATAACAAATATATTATATATTATTTTATATTATATAATATTATAATTATTCAATAACTTACTTTTAAATAAAGTTGGTACTATAAGTGGAAAAAGCCTATTCTTTTGGAAGTTGCTAAACATGCAAACAAACAGGATTACATTTCTCAATCTACACCTTAAAAATAAAGAACTATATTATAATTAAAGTGGTTATTATAGTAAATATTTCTTACCTTATAGAATTTTTAAGGAAATTAAAAAACATTATTAAATTAATTAAATTTAATATTAAAATTAATATCATTATTTTTATTTTTAATAATTTATTTTAAAATAATTTATAGAATATTTTAATAATATTATTTAAATAATGAAGTTAACATAACGTTACTCAAATATTAACTAACTTATAGTAACGAGTAACATCCGTTACTTTACTATCTAACACTGACTATATATCATATTATGTAATAGTTGTCATTTATTATTATTATTTTAAAGTATTACATAATTTTGCTCATTGAAAATAAATACCTATACTATTGGTATGTATGTAATTGTAATATATAAATATATACCTACAATTGAAGTAAAACAATAAAATGTTTACCTTATTGTTCTATTTAAATACATTTTTGGTTTCCCTAGGTTTATAAATGATTTTAAATACGGAATTGGGAAGAAATAATAAATCTCGAATTTAACAAAATAGTGTTTTACCATTTTACATTATATTTTGCCAATTTTTTCTCGAACAATAAAAAAAAAACTATCGTAAAAATTTAAAAATTATCTGGCTATAGTATCAATTAGATGAAATTTGTTACCGGAAAACGATTAGAACACATTTATAGTCGAAATATTGTTTACAGAATAATAAAATATTAAAACTAAGGTTAAGTATAGGCTAAGGGGGGAGGGGCTGCCTTTCTGTCAACCAATAAATCCACAACAATTGGTGTTGAATTCTCAGAAACAGATTTTGCTGTTATGTACAAATAAAATATTATTTTCCCAAGAGGAGGATCTTTTGAGGGAATGGAGGGAAAATTCCTTCCTAATGAGAGGTTTTGTATAATATATTTATAACATAGGTTTGATGTTATTTTTTTTTCGCTTATTTTTATCAATTTTTGAAACTAATTTCCCCCTTCAAAAAAAAAAAAAAAAAAATTGACTTTTACATCGACCACTGTATATATAGTTTCGATATTTTTGAGCGCAGACGGTGGTTTTATATTTGGGCCCAGACACGGTCCTTCTAAAATCAAAATGCCAAAATAGAAAATGTATTGTTTGTATAAAAGATTTAAAATTCAAAATATTATTCATTATTACTATATTCATAATAAATACATAAGAAAATGTATATATTAATGTATAATACATATGAATGTTATTTGAATGCTTTTTCCAAATGACTTTTCGGCATTTTTAATTATCCCTATAGGCAATACACAGCCAAATAGTAACTTCAAAATTATATATTATGTTGCTTAAAATACTCACGTAGGTAATGTGTAAAATATTCAAACAGTATGCATATTTTATATTAAGCCTAAATATTATTCTGCTGCATTCTAGACAACGACGAGTTGAAGGTGGTACGAATCGGTCGAAAAAATATCATTTTTAGACCTTTCGCTGTTACAAAATTATGAAACTTTGGCCGGATCGATTTTAATTCTGTACAAAGCATAAGATTATTTGACATCTTTTCTAGGTTTTAATTGAGGCGTTTTCAAAATAGGAATTTTCGACTTTGGTATGATTAAACCAAATTTCCATATTTTAAATATTTTGTCCTTGTGTAATTTCTATTTGGAAAAACACCTCGATTAAAACTTGGCAAAAATGTCAAACAATCTTAAGCCGTTTATATAATTTAAATCAAATCAGCAAGAGTCTCACAACTTTGTCACAGCGAAAGCAATATTTTGTTCTATAAATGATTATATATAGATATATATTACATATATTTATGTAAATATTGCTTGTATAAAACTCATAAGAAAGGACCGATTTGAACCACCTTAAAAACGAAAATTAAAAAATATATCTATATTTTTGCATATTTCGTAAATTTAAGAAAAAAAGTACATAGTTCTTATATTTAATGTACTCATATTTTTACGCTTTTACGCACATTTAATATTTTGTAACAAAAAATTCAAGTTTTTTTTTATTAGCTATGTATTTTATATTCAATAAGATATTTCCTTCTTAACCTGATCTGCGGAGCATCTGCTATGAACAGTAAATCAGCTATGGCCCAAGGCTGTACCCTGTGCTATTATAAGCAAAAATGCAAGACAAAAAGATGTGTTTGCAGATTAGCCAGAATGTATAATTCAAAATGTCACGGAAGTTTATCATGTTAGAATAAAAATGAATAATAATCAAAACTACAATAATTATTGTATTATATTATTAATTTGATAGTACATATTTTTAATAATAATGATTATAACACAAAATAAATCATATAAAAATATCACTAATAATTATTGTAAAATGTTTTTATTTCATTTTGTTATCATTGCCTGCTATCGTTAGGAAATGATAGCTAGAACTAGGTAATGATATAATTTTTTTAGGAATAGTCATTATTTCCCAATTGTCAACATTTCCAGTAACATATATATATATTATTAGTACTTATTATGTTATAATATAAGATATACATTGAAAACCAAGAATACGAGTGCGTTAATTTTATACATTTATAATCATATTATAGTGTTTTTGCATTTGAATAATAATACATTTTCACTACACTTATATTATGTAATTTAAAGGTTTGTGTTCTTCAAAGGAAAATTTGTTTTCTGGATTTTGTCTGTTTTTTTTTTTTTTTTTTTTGTTCTAGGTACGAATAAATCGTAGAATTCACGTTACACAGATAATTTTTTTTTATGCATATAGAACATGACCTCTGGTGGTCATTTTATTTTCGAAAATATACTTTGAAAACATACGGAAACATAACAATACGAGTATATAATACATATTGTATTGTAAAGATGACGATCCTATATGATTCATGGGTCTGTTATTGTTGTCGGATTCTCCATATTAGGCTGTACAAAAAATGTTCATTGCCACAGGACGTTCACATATTATCACGTGTATGTTTGTCAAATACCGATAACGATAATAATGCCTAATGTATATATATAAAAAAAAAAAAATAAATAAAAAAAAAAAAATCATAAATAAATAGGAAAAAACGCAGCGAGTGTTCCGCGCGTCGGGTAGAGACCTTGTTAGGTATATAGAGGTACGTACCTAATTTTGTAACATTTTTAATACGGGTATTCCGGACGAGTCGACGGGACATCCGTCTGTTCGCCGTCAGGTAAATTCACCTTTAAAGGGCCGTGAAAACGAACAAACGACGCTTTCTCCTCGTGTGTCCTGTTATTACGCGGTCACGCGAATATATAATAATATAATGACCCGTGAAAATCCATTAGCGCCCATTTCGTCTAGTCTATACGTATACGTGTGCCATCATTTTTCAGTATGGGCCGCTGTAACACGACACCATGTAACACACGAGTATCTAATTTATAATAATTGTAATCAATCGAAAGTCCGATCAAACATTTGGATTTCGGTCGTACAGTGTTTGTTTGCCCGTATAAAACTACAATTACGTTTGATGAATTTTTTTTTTTTTTTTTTCTATGCGTAAGTATATGTAGATTGGAAAAAGCATAGAACCACTGTCAACTGTTGTAACGGGTATGATTCTAGGTCAAAATATCCACGGACAAAATATCCAACGGACAAAATATTCAACGGACAAAATATCCAAATATTGTGTTTTTTTTTTTAAATTTATTTATATTACTTAGGTAGGATCATCTTGGGTCTGGGTTCAGGGGTATACTACCATACCATAATTAAATTAAATTAAATTAATAATATTAAGTAAGTATGCACTAACAACTTTCTTAAGTTCCAAGTTAAAGATAAAAATCACAATAAATTCATAAAATTTTGCAATACTAATGATAACTGTTTATCATACCAATCTTATTGACTTCTTTTCCCTCCGATTTTCATTATTTGATTAAAAATTAAAGGTACAAAATATACCTATTGATTAGCTTGCATATAAGTTCATAGATTACGAAACATATTCAGTATCGTTAAATATATATTATTATAATATCATTTATTGCATGGTATTGCATTTATTTATGCATGGTTAAAATAAGCCATTAATAATATAAGTATAATAAGATAAACAAAAAATTACATTAATGTACAGGGAAACATGAAACAGGGAACACTTTCATAACAATAAATAAGTATATATTAGTATTTGGATATTTTATTCATGAATATTTTGCTTTGGATATTTTGTCTTTGGATATTTTGACCGAACACCAACGGGTATAACTCTATGCTTGCACAGCTATTTTTTTATGCGAAAATCTGCAGGAGGGTGCGTGGTTATACACCTGATGTATGGTACATTATAAATAGACGAAAGACACATGATATACGTATATAGTGTCATCTTGCTGATGATAAGAATAAAAATTTCATAATGTATGTATGGGTAACATAATATGTTTGCACAACGCTGCGGTAAAACATAAAATCTCGTGTTACATTTCCGATTACCCGATCAGGTGATTAAAATCGAATATTCACTAATAATCTATATAACTACCTACCTAATAAACTATATTATATTAATACTGGGGTATTTTCTATTTGATAATAATTGTCAGGCATGTAGTAGCGATTAACAGTTAATAAGCAAAAAAGAAAAACTTCTTCAGTAGGAAATGACGAAATAAATAAAAATGTAATTAAATTGATTTTACATTTTATTTACAAAACATTTATTTTATTATGTTCTTATATTGAAAACCATCAGAATATCCAAGATTTTCTCATATTTCTCCAATCAAAAATCCTTTTGAAAATCAATTATCAATTTTGGTGATAAATTTTTAAATATAAGAATCAAAATGTGTGTGCACCTAGTTGCCAATATTTGTGCGACATTGTGATGAAAAAAAAATGGGTCATTTGCTAAATGTTAGGCATCTATACCTATTAATGGGCTAATTAGAATTTTCGCTTTTTAACCAAAATCCTGTACGAATTAGATTCTATATCATTAGATCATTGATCAAATCTTTTAGCCAAAAAGTATTTTTAGGAAAAAAAAACAAGAAATATATATCATTGTAAAACCACTAGCTCCTTCGCACTGTTCATATTATAAAAAGTCACATAATAATAAGTTATAAATATTTTAAAATGTTTATTTTTGTTGGAGACAATTGTAAGTTACATATTACCAAAACTTCTATATAATTAATACAAAAAGCTTGTAAACCGAGAGGGCAAACTAAGGGATACTGACTTTTCTAAGGGGACCCGGTCCCCTCGCTATCCCTAGTTGACTTAACTACATGCCTGTTAATTGTGTTTCTGCATTCTATGTTATAAATAGGAAACGAATATATATGAATAAACCCTGAAAATATAAATTTAAAAATACTATTATATACTACAAAATATGTGTTTAAAATTTACAAATATGCGAAAAAAGGTTTAAAAAGTTAAAAATGTGTAAAATATGTAAAATAAAATTAGTGTTATTTAAATAAGAATGAAACAAATCGTGCAAATTTTTATCAGATTAAAATAGCTTATTCTAATAGATATATGCATTTACACATAAATCCGTTCCCTAGTTATAAAATTAAAAGTTTCGTCATCTTTCAATAACAAACTTAGATAGGAATATACAAGAGTTATTTTTACTAATTAAAAAGAACAAAAACGTGTATAGAAACAAGAAAAAAGTCATTCAGTATTATGGGTGTAATGTGGAAGATAAATAATATTTCTTTTTACAATAGAATTATAAAATTATAATAAACATAACAATATGTAACTGTTAATTATATATATTCAGTAAATTTGATAACACAGTAACTTTGAATATAGATAGAGAACTTATGATTAACTTTTTATTAGAGTTTCAGATCTTAAAATCTATAATATTGCTATAAATAGCCTAAAATTAGTTAAATTGCATTAAGTTTATATAATACATATAGAAAAAAGTATTAATTACGGTACATATTTCAAGTTTTTATGATCATTATTTTAGAAATACTACAAGGAAATAATCACAATATTTAACGAAAACTAGTTTTCCCGTTTCTATGTAGTGTAGGTACTTTTTTTATTAAAAAAAAAATATATTGGAAAATTGGAAAATTACCTATTTAGAATATGAACTACCGAAAAATGGGTACACAAAAAAATATTTTGAGTACTTCTACGAAAAATGTTGGGTACATAGTATTTATATGCAGTGTTGAGATTTATCTGGATACATTAAATCTAGATAAATTATATCTAAAAATAATTTTTTAAATCATAAATAACATCACTAATATTCATATTTAAGTTTAGTAGGTACATTGAAACCGCTCAAAATCGGGTTTTATCGAATGCAATTCATATCTTGCTTTTAAATTAAATACATCCATAGAAAATATCCTATCCGATAATCAAAGTGCTTCAATCCCTACTAACATCCATCAAGCGAAGTGTACCTTTTTTTTTAAAGATTATATTATTTATTATCATTGTTATTATTAGTTATTATGTTGTAGGTATACTTAAAGATGTAATAAAAATTGTTATTATTATAAAACATTCCATTTTAAAGTTCACAAGTTAACACCTATATTTAGAAATTTAGAAATAATAAAATAATATTATTATAACACGTTAAATGGTAATTTTTTTTAAATTGTATTGTTTCAATACACATTTCATTTAAGTCCAAAAATAAAATGTAAGCTGTGTTTCAAAATACAAAACACTTATCTTTACATTCAAATCAAAAATGACAATATTAAACTACATTTTTAAAAAACCATCTATTCTACCATAAGTAGTTGAATAGCTTTTTTTTATTAATAATTTAATTTTTTTAGATTTAATATCTATTAAAAAACTGTAAATTAAGGTCTTTAACTATTTTGATTTAACATAAAGACTCGACAATTTATTTAAAAGTTATTGGACGGTGTAACTTCACAAAAACATATTGTCAATAGTAGTTCTATTAAGTGTGTAGCAATAAATTAATACATTTTGAATAGGTAGTATAATATAATTATAAAAAATAAATTATAATATTATTTTGTAGAACTTTAAACCACCTGAAAACGTTTTTCGTGAGTCTTAATTTAATCAAAAAAATACGTGTAAACTGCAAGCTCATTTCCAAATTGTCCAATATTGTATTATTATTATATAATTGATTATTAAAGTTACAATATATATATATATATATATATTAAATTTCATAATACGAGTATATACGTTTTATTTTAATAAGCTAAGTAGTTTGACTTAATGATTGTTTTTTAAATTTAATATCGTATTTAACACATTTTACATTCAAAATAAATACAATTTTGCAACAATTTGTGTATTAAAAATTAGCAAGTAAAAATAATTATCTTAGTTATCATAGTGATTGATATTTTTGGCGACTTAATGATGATAGTATCTACCTAATTTAAATAATGACCAATATTATAATAGTAAATATAAAATAAAATACAATTATCTATATAATAATTATAAATAATATTCAACGAATATAAAATATAAATATATAAGTAATAAATATAAACATAACATTGAATCAAGTTGGTACAATACATTTCATTAATTCAATGTCGGTTCGGATTAATATAATTTTTTTATCAAATTATATATCTATATTTACATTGAATATAATTAATTATCTTTATGTTCAAAAGAATAGGTATTTTAATCATTTTTTCCATTATTTCATTTATTAATTAAATAATTTATAATGTACAAAAAATATAATTTATATTAATATATTATTTGTATTGATAAAGAGGATAAAACAATATCTTGTCTGAATAGTGAATAAGATATTATTATGATAACAATATGAGTTTTATTGAATGTATTTATTGTCTTTGACATTGAATTATCTGTAATGTAAGATTAAATAAACAATAAAATATGGTATTTAGTTAGGTACATAATCAATTTATGTAAGTAATATTTAGAAAGCATTTTATAAATTATTCAGTGACACTAGCCTAACTATATAGCCACTATTGAAATTTTATGTACTTTTTTGAAATTGCAAATACTTTTCAAACAAAATGAAATTTTATTTTCAATTAACCTTTTAATGTTTATGTTTCATCAATATTAGTCTTCTTCTTCTCCTTCGCCTTCTCTCCCAACTATTTGGGGTCGGCCACCCTGGTCCTACACTTCCACTTAACTCTATCGCCCGTATCTTCTTCACTTACTCCCACCTTCCTCATATCACTCGCCATTACATACCCCCATCTCTTTTTCTGTCTTCCCCTCCCCCTCTTACCAACAACATGCATTTCCCTTACTAATCTTATTGCCTCAGTCTCTTCCCTCCTTAATACATGCCCGAGCTATCTTAATTTATTCTCTCTCATTTTGTCTACTATCGAAGCTACCCCTATACTACCTTTAATACACTCATTCCTTATTTTATCCTCTCTAGTAACTCCACTCATCCACCTTAACATTCTCATCTCAGCTACACTCATTCTCTATTCTATCTTTCTATCTTCTGTCCAACATTCCGTTCCATACATCATTGCAGGTCTCACCACTGCCTTATAAAATTTACCTTTTAACCTAATAGGGATTCTTTTATCACACAGAATACCTGACGCTTCTCTCCACTTTGTTCACCCACACTTAATCCTGTGTTTCATATCCTCTTCGAAACCCCCATCTTTCTGTACAACGGACCCTAAATACTTGAACCTCTCCACTTCTTCCACCACATCCACACTTAACTTTATTTTTAGCCTTTCCCTATTCCCTCTGTGTTCCCTTTCACCAAAATTATACTCTATATATTCTGTTTTACTTTTACTAATCCTTAGTCCTTTACTTTCCAGAGCTTCCTTCCACTCTTCAAGTCTACCATTCACTTCCTCAGGACTTTCTCCTATCAGTACTATATTATCTGCAAACAACATGCACCATGGTACCTCCCCCTGTATATCCTTTGTTATCTCATCCATTAGCAGGGAAAATAAGTAAGAACTCAAAGCTGAATCCTGATGTACCCCCACTCTGACCCTAAAATCCTCAGTTTCTCCACACAGACTTCTCTTTCTTGTACTTGCCCCTTCATACATATCTTCAATTATGTTTACGTACACCTTTGGTAATCCTTTCTTCATCAATGCTCACTTTAAGATCTCCCTAGGAACCCTATCATAAGCCTTCTCTAAATCAATAAATACCATACACAATTTCTTTAATATGTATCATCAATATAATATTAGTATGTTATAAAAAAACTGATCAGTTGCGAGTGGAAACACTTAGGTATACAGGTGAATGTATTAAATTTATTAAATTAAAAATCAATGATGAATAACTTTTTTCCATTTAAAATTTTTTAGTAGAACTCGGTGCAATTAGATTTTAGAACCTGTTTCCATTTTTCCTCGAGGAATTATCTAAAAAGTCGAAAAATTTTAAAATAATTTCTTCAAAGTAATTTAGTTAACAATAGTAAATTTTAGTCTATATTAATTAGTTTAGTGATATTATAATTTGTAGTTATGTATATGAGCTATTCCTATAAAAATATTTAAAATTAGTTTTTTTTCGTACTCATTGTAGTGTACCTATATTTTTGCTTTATTTTTGTGTTGCCTATTAATATAATATAAAGTAATTATACATTTTAATTTATAATAGTGATTTATTTATACTACTTTTATACTTAAATAACTATTTATTTTTTTAGTAGGTAGTTTTTTTAAATGCTAAATTATATTTTTAACTTTATATATCTGATATATCTTATATATATATTACTATAAAACCTCTAAACTTTTATACTCTAAGCACATTTTATTTTTATATATTTTTTTACTATATTTATTAATTTTATTTATATATATATATTGTTAATTATTTTTAATTTTATATTAATTTTAAGCTTTAAACTTTAATAAATAATGAATTGTTCAATATTATATTCTAAATTTTTGTAAACAAAATTCATATAAATTTATAAATTATACACTTTTAACTATGTAGATATACGTATTTTAATAATAATGTTCGTTCATTTTAACTATAATGTTCGTTCATTTTAACTTAGTTAGTTTTTGGTTCTCGCTGGAAGTGATAAAATTGTTGTTGAAATACGTATACGCAGTTAAATGTGCATAATTTTTATGATTTGGGTTCATAATAATTTATAATAATATAGCAGTTACAAGTGCTAAAGTTTATATCAATATTTGATTTATATAATGTATTTTACATTATATATGTATATATAATATACATAGTATCTTAAAATTTACATATTTTTCCTAGTTATTTCAAACATTTCAATCAGTTGTATAGGGAATGAAAAATCTTTGGCAGCTATGTTAAATATTTTTTAATTCAGTATAACACTTATCCAATCTAAAATTAGTTTCTAAATTATATATCTTGAAATCTAACAAATATCCCGGTATGTTTGTTGTGAAAACATTTACTTTATCAATTTAATCAGGAATTTCTAATTAATTAATTTATTGCCGAGGCCGGTAATTTACACATTCGTATTTAAATCCAGGGCGATTTCCCGATTATTTAAAATTTAAAAACTAAACAAAAAAATGTTTTATACATATTTCGTTATACTCATATTTATAATTATGATATAGGTACCCATTAAAATAATAAAATATATAAGCAAATATTTTATCAACATGTATGTTTTATTAAAAATCATGCATCAATGGTCAATCTCATAAAACCTTTCGAATTTCTATCAAAATTAGAAAAAATCAATTTATTGAATTTTTTTCCTATATGCAAAATGGAAAAAATTAAACAAAAAACTATCACGGAAAATCAAAAAAATGATCGTTTCAAAATAGGTAGGTATCATTTATATAAATTCAATTGACCATTAGATGAAGCCATTTATCCGAAAATTCCTCCTCCACCTAAAAATTGCCGCTGGACTTAAGAACCAATACTACGCTTCGAGTGAAATAATGTCTACTATATTGCAGAAAAAAAATTAATTTTTAACTAATTTCTTATAAAATATTTGTATTAATTATTCCTGTTATTCTACGATAATGCCAGTTGTAGACGTTTTATGTTGTACAAATTCAATGTTGTATATGGACACCGTTAGAGCACCACAATCGTCTTCGTACGCGTTGGTCACAATTCATGACACAATTCAATTTATGAAATAACAATTATTATTTATGCATTTTAAACTTATTTCATTTATACAATAGAGCAACGACGATCATACATGTGGTTATCATTAGTGACGACTCGCCTTCAAGATGACTGACAGACATCATATGTGCATTGCATTTATCGCTATTATCAGTTATTGAATGTTGATATAATTTAATTTGGCGGCAGATGCATGCGCAAATAATAATATACGTCTGGTATATCAGTGGCGCAGAATCATTGTTATATAGATAGGTTTAAGAGTCCCTACAACAATTTAATAGGTCAATGTGTGTCATTAATAATATTAGTAGAGCCCGCATGTTAATGTTCTAAAAAATCTATAAAAATGCCCTAAAAAATTGTATTTTTGACCAAATAAACACATAAATGCTCTAAAAACTTAGAAAAATATTTAAAAAAATTCAATTTATAATCTAAAAAACATTAAAAAATAAATTTAACATTGTTTAAATTACTTAAATTATCTATATATTATGTTAGGTATATGTATTATATTTATACGACGTATTTTATATTTCTTATTTGCAATTTTTCTCGAACTTTTTACGGTGTAATGTATAATTTTAAAACTAAAATGTATGCACAAATCTTAAATTGCAAGTAAAAAAATTTATATTACTGAAAATAATAATAATAGTTAAATCATAATTTTTCTGTCATAAAAATTTTTGAAAAAATAGTTAAATAATGACCTAAAATTACAAAAATGACCTTAAAATGTTAAAAAATGCAAAATAAAAATTAGTTATTTAGATTAGTATGTTATTCAATCATATTTTTAGCTAGGAAAGCATTACCTAAGAAATTTAAAAAAAAAAACAAAAAAAAATAAATAAAAAAGTCATCAACATTTGGGCCCTAATAATAATCAAGCTACGTTTTTCGGCTAATTTATGTTTTTCTGTCTTCAAATGTTGGGTAACAATAAATCGCCTATCGGTACCCACCCTAGTTTCACAAAGCTTACAAAACAAGATGATCCCATCCGTAGAAAAAATATTTTCCCCAAACTCAGTTATGTATTGTTTAATACGCGAATTGTTCATCATTTTCGGCATTTTTAAACAATAATTAATTTAACAACAAAAATTTTTAAACAACAATTTTTAAATAACACAAAGTTTTATGAAGGCTACACGAATCACGATATAAAAACCGTGGCGCACGAAAACAAATTGAATTCGTTTTTGTATCATTTGTGTTTCTATAGGTATCAATTTACAGATAAACAGTGCACAACTGGGTATTTACTCTAATTAGGTTAAGTTTATCAAGTTAATCGGCTGAAAAAGATCGCATTCCCGATAACGAGTGTTGATGTCAACGCCGAGATACGACATAGAGTACTTATATAATATATCGCATCGTTTTCATGACGATCCACGTATGTACCTACTGTACGAGCCGCGTCATCATGGGATCGGGTGTGGTATATTTATACACCTTTGTTTATACAGTGGCACGCAGAGGCGTAGAAAAGTCATTTTCTTAAAGAGGTAGTGAGGTTTTAATCTGTATTTAAATATAAATATAAAAATATAATTGTCATACTAAAAAATTAAAAAAAAAAAAGTTCCCACCTTTAACGATTTAGCTGACTAATAATCAATTTGGCCAAAAGAGTTACGTAAATATGCTAAAAAAAAGCAATAAATTGCTAAAATTTGTTAAATATGCGTTTAGTCTAAAAAAAACGGTTAAATATGCAAAAATATGCAAAATAAATATTCGTATTTAAGTTCGTAATATCCCAAAACAAATTTATATCTTATTTTTAATATTCTATAACCATTATTGAAGAATATGCAAATGCAAGAAGTCCCGAGCCCTAGTAATGACTGTATAAGATAGGGTAGGTACGTTCAGGGCAGTGAGAATAAGGTAGTAATCATATAGACGAGATCAAAATATCAAATGTACACCTATAATAAAATTTGTTTTTGTAGGCCCTATTTTTTAAAGTTTTTAATGGAAGTTCATGAATATGACATGAGTATAGTTGACACACCAACAAAATATAGGGGATTGTGACTTAATTCTGAGGTTATAAAGTTGGTGTATTTAATATAGTTCATTTAATTTTACAATTATTATTAATTTTGTAGGTAAATAATTTAAACATTCGACTTTTTTATACTTATTGCTATGAAATGCTAAATATTATCAAAGCTAGGCAATATTATGAAAAAAAATTAGCTGAAATTGTAGAGAAAGAAAAGCAATTACCAGCTTGTCTATACAATAATATACCAGATTTGTCAATCAATAATACCTCTACAAGTAAGTTCCAAATAAATTATAAACCTATGATTAATATGAAATGAAATATTATTTCATTTATTTTATAGCTTCATTTAATACATACACACAAAATTAAACACCAAAATCTACAGCTTGACGTTCATTGTTTTTAGACCATTCTTATGAAATATCTCATGGTATCATGAGATAAAAGTTGATGAAGGATTTACCAATGAATCATTTAAAGCTCTTAAAATGAAGTTCAATGAATATAAATGTGTTGGTAAAAAATTGTATTGTTCTTTAATGTTGGACGAGATGCATATAAAAAAATAAGTAGACTGGGACGGTAAACATATCCATGGTTTCAGTAGTATTGGCAAAGATTCAATAGCAAAGGATCCCAAATTGAAAGCAACCACATAAGTTCTGGTGATATTGGTGGTCGCTCTTGATGCATCTTGGACAGTTCCAATAGCATACTTCTTTCACAAAGGTCTTAATGGACAAGACAAAGCAAACTTGGTACTAGAAGCTTTAAAACGACTTTTTAAAATTGGTAAAAATTAAACTATAAATTGTTTTTAATATAAATTAATATTATTTACATACCTGTCTTTTCCCCCATAGATATTGAAGTACCGTCTTTAACTTTTGATGGACCAAGAACTCATTTCATAATGGCTGACATTTTAGAAACAGATTTATCATCAAATGAAATGAAAACACATTTTCTATACCCAGGTGACTCTTCAAAGGTTATTCATTGTTTATTAGATACTTGTCATGCACTAAAACTAATAAGAAATTCGTGGAGTTCAATGAGGGTCATTTATAATAGTAAAAGTGAAAAAATTGATTGGATTCACATTGAAAAACTTTTTACACTTCAAGAATCTGAAGGACTTCAGGCAGGTAACAAGCTAAAGAAAAAACACTTGGAGTGGAAGCAGTCACCTATGAAAGTGAATATCGCTGCCCAAACACTAAGTTCTAGTGTTGCAGATGCAATTGACTTTTGTTGGAACTTAAAAATTGAAGAATTTGAATACAGCAATGCAACTACCGAGTTTATACGAATTATAGATTAATGGTTTGATATTTTGAATTCCAGAAATCCCCATGGCCATGGATCCAAAAGTTCTACGAAATGTTCAAATATTAGAAAAATAGATTTTTAAATGAAACAATATCATACATATCTATATTTACATGGGGACAAAGACAAGGACTGATGATTGAACATCTCAAAAAAACGGGATTCCTGGGCATCATCATAACGTCTATGAGTATAATACAAATATTTAATGATGTGGTCGTAGAAAATCCTCAACAGTTTAGATATTTACTGTCATATAAACTGTTTCAGGATCATCTAAAATTATTTTTTAATGCAATAAGGGCACAAGGAGGTTGGTGTGTTAATCCAACACCAACACATTTCAGTGCTGCTTTAAAAAATTATTGATGCATCATTGTATCAAGTCTTCAGGTGGCAGTGTAAAAACTTTGGATGAAACATCAATTGTATTTACTACTCGGTCTTCAGTTACTAAGTACAATGATACATTGCCAAACATAGATACACTATCAATATCCAATGCACGAAAATTCAATGAGAGTACTGAAAACGAAGATGAAGATTTTGAAGAAAATGTATTAAATTCATTACCTCATTTCGACATCGATCAGGAAAAAGAACTGCAAAGGAAATTATAGAAATGGGTTTGGAGATGCCACCAAATTATTTTGTACTTTCAGAATTGACTGAAAATGCAATTGCTTTAACTGCAGGATACGTCGTACGAATGGTAATTTTTATTTTATTTTTAACAGTTAAATCTAGAAATAAAGTTTAAATAATAATATTTTAGGTAAAAAAACATATTAAGTGCCATGAATGTAGATTGGGGATTTCCCATCGCCGAACGAAAACTAATGGGTGACCGGTATACCTTATTTGAGAAAGAGTATAGGTAATTAAATATAAATTGAAAGTACTCAACTTAGGTATAATTTGTTTATAGGTATATGTAATATGTATAACATATCAAATATGTGTTTTAATATATATGTATATTTTGTTTTGTAATTTTGAAAAATACGAATACCTATATATTTTTATTATTTTTTTTCAAAAAATATTTATTCAAAATAATTTTTCCACTACAATTCAATCACAGAAGGTGAGGCCCTCTCCCCAAATTGTGGGGTCCTGAGGCCACTGGCTCTATCTTTAAACTGGCTCTGATACAAACATTGGTAAATATAATGATATGGTGCTTTTTAGTTAAAAAGTCCAATGTTCGGAATTAATAAACTTACAAAATGTACAAATATTTATGTAATTCAATCTTTCGATCAGTATAATAGATTTTTGTTTGATTGATTTTTACACTATAGTTCGTGTAGTAAGGGTATGACATAGTATAATATAGGTACCTACACATAGATATTTTTTAAATATGAACTTAACCATTACATGTTTTATTAAAATCCATTTAATACAGTAAATTTAATTTTTACGAAAACCATAAGTAGTTTTTTTATTCATATTTTTTATTATCGTATTTAACTATTTAAGCAGGTGTACCATAGTACGACATCAAGCACAAAAGGAATAGAAACATACAACTGTAAGGCCATATTTTGTACATGCGTTTTCTACACATTTTACACATAAAAATTATTTTACTCGAACTTCTTTTTTTAATGTAATATCACCACATACATATGCCTATTGAATTTTAAATTTTGTACAAACCCACATACACGAATCAAGGTTAAAATATTCGAAGATTGAATTGTAAAATACGTTTTACGATTAAATACCCGTTTAGGCTATAAATAAAAAAGTACTCTATGTAGTCTATACTACTGTATGTAATGTCCAGAATCCCATGCTTCTATATCTTAGGAAAATTCCAACATATTTGTAAAATAATTAAATAACATTAAAACGTCACGCTTATAGCTCAATAATCTCAAATTATTATTATAATATTTTAGGGGGTTTTAAGAGTTTAAGAGGGTTTACAAAAGGATGGAGGTTGAAACTAATTTTTATTTAAAATATTTTATTATAATTATTAGATTATAGACCAAGATATTATTTAGGCACCTACATATCTTAGTCCCAAAAAATAAGATTTCGTAATAAGAATATACATGACTTTTATTTAATTTTCAATCGTGTATCGGTAACGTAGTTCGAAATCACATCTACGATCCGTAGGAAGATTTAAGGTCTTTTAAATATAAATGTTCATTACAAATATTATACCACATTATTAAAAAAGTTTATTTTATTTATTATAGAGAATATATCAATTTACTTTTAATTATTTTCAACTAATGCCATAGATTTAATTACAATTTTAGGGAACATAACTTATATCGGTATCAGTTGAAGATGAATAATTCTAATAATAAACAAAACGATATTGGACTATAAGTATTTACTGAGTAATCTTAGTTATGATATAATTTCTTTATTTTTGTCGCGGAAAATTCTATATCCTCCTACTGTGCGGCGTGCAGTTTGTACTATTATTTGATTCATTATGTATTTAAAAAAGTGATTATATTAAACTTATGATAGAGTACCTATTTCACTATACATACAAGGGCCAAATTTACAGTTGTTGAGACCCTGGGCCAAATGATGGGTTTTGTGAGTATTTTCAGAAGCATCTTTTCTTTTTGCGTTCCAGATTAATAATCACGTTGAAACTTATAAAATCGATCAGCTATATCGAGCTTTTATACTCATATAATTTTCGTATTTTTACTGTAAAAAACAGGTGTTGAATAATACATATGTATTGAATCTTCTAAGTCTAAGTATAGTTAGAAAATTATTTGCATAATTTTAATAAATATTGGGGATTTCCCACCATTGAACGAAAACTAACGTGTGACCGGTATACTTTATTTGATCAAGAGTATAGGTAATTAAAGAAAAATTTAAAATACTTAACTTAGGTATAATTTTTATATTGGTATATACAGGTATAATATGTATAAATTACCTAATATGTGTGTATTAATATTTATGTACATTTTGTTTTGTTATTTTGAAAAATACGAATACCTATATATCTTTATTATTATTTTTTAAAAAAGTATTTATTCGAAATAATTTTTCCGCTAAAATTCGAATCACCGCAATTCTATCAGAGTAGGTAAGGAATCCCCAAGTGGTGGGGGCCTGGGGCCAATGGCTCCATCTTAAATCCGGCTCTGATACAAACATTGGTAAATACAATGATATGGTGCTTTTAAGTTAAAAAGTCCAATGTTCGAAATTAATAAACTTACGAAATTTACAAATACTTATGTAGTTCAATCTTTCGATCAGTATATTAGATTTTTGTTTGATTGATTTTTACACTATAGTTCGTATAGTAAGGGTATGACATAGTATAATATAGGTACCTACACATAGATATTTTTTAAATATGAACTTAACCATTACATGTTTTTTTAAAATCCATTTAATACAGTAAATTTAATTTTTACGAAAACCATAAGTAGTTTTTATTCATATTTTGTATTATCGTATTTAACTATTTAAGCAGGTGTACCATAGTACAACATCAAGCACAAAAGGAATAGAAACATACAGCTGTAAGGCCATATTTTGTACATACATTTTCTACACCTTTTTCACATAAAAAATTATTTTATTCGAACTTGTTTTTAAAATGTAATATCACCACATACGTATGCCTATTGAATTTTAAATTTTGTACAAACCCACATACACGAATCAAGGTTAAAATATTCGAAGATTGAATTGTAAAATACGTATGGATTAAATATCCATTTAGACTAAAAATAAAAATGTACTCTAGGTAGTCTATACTACTGTAGGTAATGTCCAGAATCCCGTTCCGCTATGTCTTAGAAAAATTCCAACCAATTCGTAAAATTATTTAATAACATGAAAACGTCACGCTTAATGCTCAATGATTTCAATATTATTATTATATTATTTTAGATTATGTACTATACATATACTATACGTCATATTGTAAAGTGTGTGTTCTTGAAGTTCAATAATACTGATCCAGAAAGTTTTTCCAAAACGATGGAGTTTGAAACTTATTGTTTTTTTACATTATTTTATTATAATAATTAGACCATGGACCAAGATATTATTTAGGTACCTACAAATCTTAGTCTCAGAAAATAAAATTTTTTGATATAGATTTTACATGACTTTTATATAATTTTTAATCCTGCATCGGTTATGTAGTTCGAAATCACATCTACAATCGTTGGGAGATTTAAGTTCTGTTAAATAAAAATATTTATTATTAAGATTATACCACAATATTAAAAATTTTATTTTATGTATTATACATAATATATTAATTTACTTTTAAATAATTTCAACTATTGCTATAGACGTAATTATAATTTTTTTAAACATAACTGATATCGGTATCAGTTGAAAACGAATAATTCTAATAATAAACAAAACGATATTGGACACTCATTTTGTTATTCAACTAATATTTATTATATTAAATATTTATAAATATTAAAAATCGTAGAAAATAAATTCTGAACATTTATCACCAAAATTTTTATAAAAATTCAGATACGTATACAATATGGTTATATAGAAATTTTAAAAAGTATTTTATACAATTTTAATTTTATTCTAAATTCCTAATTTTACAATATGATTAAACCTATTGATATTTTATTTATGAATTTTACATTTACGATTTACATTTTGATAATGTATTAATTATTTTTTAATAAAAACTTTCAAATATTGAAAAACTATTATATATATATATATATATATATATAAATATTAAATTAAATACATTTATAAAATATACATATTTTATTAAATAATCATGTTATAACCTATATATATTGTATATTTTATAATATTATAATTAATGTAGTTAATAAAATAAGTGTAGATTGGAAGTTAATATATGTTTAAAAGAGATATAATTTTTATTTTTTACTTCATATACTTTTATTATGAAATATGAATTTTAAAAAACTATCTAAAGGACAGAATAGATACATTGATCAATCGATATATAATATATTATATATAGTGTGTCCCGTTTTGAATATACTACTTAAATATTTTATATCTCAGTTAGATGACGTTGAATGTAAATGCTGATGTTTGGTATAGCTAAGGAATTTATTAAAATGTAAATTTTTTTATTATAAATTAATTTTGATCATTTACATAATTTTAATTATTCCATTACAATATTTATGCTTTATAAATTAATAAACCAATTGTTTTTACAGACATTGGTTCGGTTGATTGTAAGTAATAATAGTTTAAAAAATCGAATAAGCGTGATCATATTTCCGAACATAATCTCTGATAAACTAAAACACTTTTGAAATTTCTTAACATCAGATGTTTCATCTTAATTTCAGTACATTCTTACAATAATATTTAGTTTTATATGAATCATCATCATAATTTATGCCATACATTTAAGGAATGATGCTCAATAAAACCATGGCTATTGCTTATATATTATAACGAATCAAATTATAGTTTTTCAATTACTGATACAAATTATCAAAAAAACCTATATTCAGTGTTTACTTTATGTCATTCAACGTGTTTATTAGTTCATGACGTACGTTAAATAAATATTTTTTATTATATCGGTTACAAATTATTAACACCCCTTTATATATTTCCTTTGTAATCATATACATAATGACAAAATAAGAGGTATGTCAACAACTTTTTGATACGCATAAAATGGCTGCCGTCTTGGTTCTTATCAGTACATTTATTATCAATTAACCGTATACTTATTACAGAATAGAGTGAATATTAACAAACATAATATGACGTACTAAAATTTAGAAAAATTTAATATAAATAAATAAAATATTAGTTTATTAAATGTTGTTTTTTTCGTTTATCTATTGTATGTATGTGTGTCTATAATTTTCTTGTTGAGGTTATTTAATCTAACATATACTCTAATATTCTAATACAAATTCAGATTGTTCGAAATATCTTGTGATCATTTTTCGATTAATGAGAAGTGGAGCATGCCATATGGCATATTTGCACAGAAAATCATCAAAATAAAATTGTTGCTGTCATACCTCATTATTTTGTCATGATATACATAATATAACATGTGTTGATTTCTAAAAAGTTTTTTTGCTTCAATGTTAATACAGCTAATGGAATTCGCTCATTTCTACAAAAAATTTTTATCAAAATTTCGTTTACAATATTTCTATTAGAAAAAATGTATATAAATATCTAGTAAGATTATTTATATGTCTTTGATAACGGCATCCTAATCTACTGCCTGAGAATTTATATCGGAAAAACCTAATCAAAATATTAAAATATAGTTAAATCAATGAATTTATCACAACACTTAAAGTTTATCAAATTCAACAGTGGGAAAATATATAATTTTTAAAATTTTTATTGAAACTAAAATTTATTTTTATATTTTTCAACTCTTTTAACTAGATTAAAATCAAATGTTTCAATGTTGCTAATAATTTGCATAAATTAAAACCAACAATTGTGAATGAAAATCAATATATTTAAATACATATAAGAACTTATATATATTTAAGTTTAATTATTATAAAATAAAGGCATGAATATCGGCAGTATTCAAAATAATAATTTAAGTAGCAAAAAGTTTCGACCTTAAATAATCATCGGATATTTTTTATAATTTATATCAATTATACTTATAAATATACTGATAACCTGATGATGACATTAGGTCTATACTGATTGTTACTTAAATTCTTCAAAAACTACCAGCACATATTCTTTATTAAAATATACATTTTTTTTTTATTATAAATTAAATTATAATTTAAATTACTAATAAATTTCTTAATCTTAACTACACCGTTTCAATATTTATGGTTTATAAATTAATAAACCAATTGATTTTACAGACATTGGCCCGGTCGATCGTAAGTAATAAATAGTTCAAAAAATCGAAGAATAAGCGTAATCATATTTCCGAACATACTCTCTGATAGCTAAAATACGTTTGAAATTTCTGAACATAAGCTCGGTGTATTCTTATAATAATATAATATTCTGTTTTATATTAATAATCGTCATAATTAATGCCAAACATTGAAAGAATAATGTTCAATAAAACCATGGCTGTTGCTTGTAATATATAACGAATCAAAATATAGCCCTTCAATTACTGATCTAAAATATCACAATAACCTATATACAGTTTTTATATTATGTCATTGTACGTATTTATTAATTTAATATGACCGACAAATAAATATTTTTTCGTCAAAATCTTTTTATTTTTATTTTGCTATAACTTACTAATAAATGGTAATGGGAACACTGTTCCAATGAGATAAATTTTAGTCCAACGTCATCTAATAAATTATTGTGGTAGTTATTATATTCAATACACATTATAAAAGTAAATATATATTTTATATTAGGAAGTATTAAAAAAATGATTTAAAAAATTATATAAAATTTATGAAATTTATAAAATATAATGTTTATTTATAATATCGGTTACAAATTATTATCACCGATTTATATATTTTCTTGCTAATCATAAACATAATATAAAATACTCTAAGTTCTAAGAAGTCATTTCATTTTATTGTTAATACATCTAATAGAATAAGCTCATTTCCACAAACAATTTTTATCAAAATTTCGTCTAAAGTATTTCTTTTAGAAAAAATCTATATAAATACCTAGTAATATTATTTATAGGTCTTTGCAAACGGTTTCGAAATCTACCAACGGACACTTTATATCTTAAAAACCGAATCAAAATAATAATATATAGTAAAATCAATAAATTTATCAAACCACTTGAAATTTATAAAATTCAGCAGTGGCAAAATAAGTACTTTTTTAAAATTTATAGTGAAACTAAGAGTTAGTTTTATATTTTTTAATTCATTCATACTAGATTAAAATCAAATGCTTCAAATTTGCTATTAATTTTCATAAATTAAAACCAATAATTGTGAATAAAAATCAATATTTTTAATTAAAAATAATAACTTAATATATATATATATATATATATATATAAATATATTTATATATATATGTTTGTGTGTGTGTAAAATTGATATAGAAAAAAGGAATTTATGAAGAATGTATAAAAATAAATATTATAAGTAACAATAAGTTTCGACTCTAAGTAGTCATTGGGTAGTTATTATAATTTATATTTATTATACTTATAAATATATTAATAACCTGATGATGATATACGGTCTATATTGATCATTACTTATAATCTTCTTCGAATACTCCCAGCACATATTGTTTATTAAAATGTACATTTTTCAATATAAATTAATTTGTATTTTAAATTGCTAATAAATTTCTTAATTTTAATTATACCTATTTAATAATTATGTTATATAAATTAATAAGACAATTGATTTTACAGGCGAAGGACTTAAAAATGGTAATTATAGTAAAAGAAATCGAAGGATAAGCTTGATCATATTTCAGAACACACAATCTGATAGACTAAAATACGTTTGAAATTATTTTTTTAACTTAAGCTCAGTACGTTCTTACCATAATATTTAGTTTTATATGAATCATCGTTAGAATTTATGCCATACATTGAAAGAATAATGTTCAATAAAACCATGGTAATTGCTTATAAATTATAAAGAATCAAACTATAGCTTTTCAATTAGTGATCTAAAATATCACAATAACCTATAAGCAGCGTTTATATTATGTTAATGTACATGTTTATTAATTTATTACGGACGTTAAATAATTATTTTTTTTCAAAATCAATTAATTTTTATCTTGATATAATTCTGGAGTAAATGGTAATGGGAACTCAGTTCCAATTAAATATATATTTGTTCAATGTTATCTATGAAATTATTTAAATCGTAATTATACTCATTATACTAGTTGCAAGTAAATATATATTTTATATTAGGACTTTTTACAATAATGTTTTATAAAATTATATAATATTGAATTAAAAATTTGTATAAGATTCATAAATTATGTTTTTTTATAATACCGGTAACAAATTATTAACATCACTTTGTACATTTCCTTGCTAATTATATACATAATATAACATGCACTAGGGTATAGGAAATCAGTTTGTTTCAATGTAATACATCTAATATAATTCGCTCGTATCCATAAAAAATGTTTAGAAAAGTGTCCTCGACTAAATATAACTTAGATAAAATCTATATAAATACCTTGTGATATTATTTATAAGTCTTTACAAACGGTATCTAAATCTCCCCCCGGACAATATATATCTTAAAGACTGAATCTCAATAATAATATAGAGTAAAATCAACAAATTTCTCACAATATTTAAAATTTATAAAATTCAGCATTGGGAAAATAAGGAATTTTTGAAATTTTTATTGAAACTAAGAGTTGATTTCATATTTTTCATTTCTCTCAAACTAGATTAAAATCAAATGTTTTAATATTGCTAATAAATTGCATAACATAAAAATACCTAATAATGTGAACAAAAATAAATATATTAAAATAAAAAAAACAAATCAATGTTTATTATATATATATGTTACGCCGAATTCAGGAAATCGGCAGAAATATTGCCGATTTCATGAAAAAAGCAACGTCGTTGCCGAATACGTGAAATCGGCAATTTGACTACCGATTTCATGAATTAAGCAGACTTTTTTTTACCGAATGCATGAATTCAGTTGCCTATCACATGCATTCGGCAACACATTATTCGATACACATTTTTAGACAGTCGCAAGTGTACCCATTGGCCTTACCAGCCATTATTCAATCTCTGCAGTCTCCACACGCCGCGCCGCCGTTATCTTAATTACCTAAACTCTAAAGTATGATACGAATAACCGGTATGTAACAATAATAAGACAGTTTCCTCAATATTTTACGTCTAAATATGAAAATGTTCAGTCATTTTCGATTCGTATGTTGAAAACAGTGTGTGAAGTGCGGACGTAATTAATTTGCTAATAACATTTCGATTTCGATATTGGTATATTTTATTTTTTAATTTTTAATTTTAAATAACGATGGAGTCACAGTGGACGACCAAACGAGATGCTGAAGCTGTTAGAATATTAACCAATGACTCTACCATGAAAAAACATAGGCGTTATTATCATGTCCGTGAAAAATTTGAATTAATTGAGGTAGCTGGCGTTCGACGAATAAGACGAAAACGCGATCAAGGCATAATGGCGGTAATCGATAACTTCCCTAGTATTATTCGTGATATGCATGTAGCCAGTGGACACAAAGGAAAGACGAAAACGCACAAGAAAATTACAGAGCACTATTCCAATATTCCAATGGCTGCTGTGAAAACTTTTATTGCAAATTGTGAACGATGTATGGAAAAATCACGAAAAAAATGTTCACGAGGTGTTGTTGTGCGGCCAATTTTTGCTTCTTCATTGAACGAACGGGGCCAAGTGGATCTTGTTGATTTTCAGAGTTTACCTGATGGAGATTTCAAGTTTATTCTCCATTACAAAGAACACTTGACAAAGTTTTTATTTTTCCGACCTCTGAAGTGCAAGAAAGCTTCGGAAGTGGCAAAGGAACTATTATATATATTTTTGACATTTGGTGCCCCCCACGTTCTGCAGTCCGATAATGGTCGTGAATTCACCACAAGTATTATTACAGAATTAGCGTCGTTATGGTCTAACCTCATACTAGTAAACGGTCGGCCGCGTTAACCGCAAAGCCAAGGGTCCGTAGAAAGAGAAAATTGTACATTGAAAGATTCATTAGTAGCGTGGATGCGGGACAATAAAACTGCCGCATGGAGCTACGGCCTCTCTTTCGTACAATGGGGCGTTAACACCACATACCACGAAGCTATCAAAATGACTCCTTATGAAGCAGTCTTTGGTCAGAAAGCACGAATGGGTTTGGCAACAAAAGTATCTCTAGAAATGTTAGAGAAAATAATGACAGGAACGCTGGAGGAGGAAATGTTGGACATGCTTATGGTTCCATCTACAATTGCACCTACCCCCCCTGAAAATCGAAATACTGATAACGTGGAAGAATTTGATTTACAAAATATTGAGGTTAGTTAATATATTATATTTGCAATAAAATATATGTCTTCTCTTCATTTTTAAACATTAGAATAATTTTTACCGAAATATTTAATAAACTCCTATTTTTTTTCCTTCATTCGCGTATTTCACTTAAAAAAAATTATTTTTGTAATAATTTTATCTGTGGGAGCTGCTGGAGTGATTTGCCATATTTTTAAAAGTTTTTTCAAAAGTGAAAATTAAAAATTAAATTTTAAAAATTTAAAGTTACCTATATTATAGATAGGTAAACGAAATACAAAATACTCGGATGCATTATATTATTATATTTATTAATTTTACTCTATTACTTTTTTAATAAATAATTATAATTTAATTGTAAAATATTTTTTATAGGCATTAGATGTAGAAGATACACAAATGCCTGCCCTCTTCGAAGTGGCAGCGGATGGAGATATAACGGATGAACAGCAGGAACTCGATGAACTCGTTGATCTAATAAGGAACACGCCAACCATTTTGGAGTTAGATTGATGAAGTAAGTAAAATAACATTATAATAAGACCTAAGGTTAGATATACGAATAAACCTACACCGCAAGTCATCTGCTAAATGTATTATTATCTACTATCTCAAGTCTGAACAGACGTGTTTGACAAGAGCTCCGGCAGGTAATTTAACATTATTTACTCTTTTTTTTATCATTATATCCATGTTCAATTCTCGAACTCATCGCCCCGAATTCTTCGTGTTGTTTCGATCAATATAATAACTTAATAAAACTCCCTTCATTTTAAACAAATGTCTTGATAATTTTCATATCATGAATTCTTTTCATTAATCGATAAACAATAACTGTCTCAATAATTAATTCTGTCCTAAACGTACATATTACTATCCCCTTTATTACCCCCTCCCCCAACATCTCTCTTTGATCATTACACTAATAAGTCAAATTATATTAAGTATTTAATATTTAAAACCCGAAATAGGATGAATAAATAACGCGTCCCGAAGTTTTTAATTAATATTTTAATTTTGGTTTTTCTATAAGTAAATGTTTAAAAAGTTCATATTAAGTGTTTAATTATGACTTAGTTTTCCAAATAAATATAATATTTTTCTAATTTAAAAACTAGTTTTTAATAATTAAATCATATAATTTGTAATAGTAACTTATCCATATTATTGAATTATATTTTATTTTTGATCCCTCGTTATGCATAATGTTTTAATACAAACCAGTTTTAAACACATGTATAAAACAAAATATTTTAAACATTCCAAATCATTATATTTGATTCATGTTTAATAATATACTATACAGACGAAAAATATATAAAAATATCAATCCATTTATTACAGAACCACATAAGATAAATATAAATGAAACAATTGATTATGAATTATGAGATTTATTACAAACATATACAAAAAATCAATCAAATTGTAAAATTTCAATTACTAATTCTTAGATTTAGTTTTGTTCTAGAAAATTTATTAGGAATAAAAACTCGAAAAATGAAAAAAACATATTAGTAATCTAATTATGTAAAAAAAGAGAATGGGTGGAAAAATACCCTATAATTAATTAGAATGATATTTAGAAAAAAAAATTTGTAAGGGAAAAAATGAATCCGAATGATTTAAAGGAAAAAACGAAGAGTTAAATGTTATTACGATTAAAAAAATTTGAACTCGCTATCAGCGATATAGCAATCATCGCTATGCGAACGCATCACATTTTGTGGTTCCACATGCTTATATTCGTGGAGAAATTCACGAAATCTCCTTAAACGATCTTCTGAATATCGTTTATCAATACATTGCATTGTTCCATAACCTAATTCTTTCTTCCTGATAACAAAAAAACTATAATAATTATTGTTCTGTTTAAGAATTTTTCGATTTATAAAATATTATTACCTAAGCTTGTCTTCGTGTAGAAATTCGTCCAATCTTCTACATCG